>JAPDOI010001575.1:0-162934 GCA_029168955.1 Aplectana chamaeleonis
ATCCGACTGATTAGCCTCGGGGAGTGTAGTTTTGACTTGCCCTTGAACAACAACATCTGTATTGAGAAAGAAGTTATTAAAATTGAGACTTAGATCGCCTTGCAATCTCATGATGGCATAACGACAAAGAAAAATATGGGCCAATTTAAGCAGAAATCAAAAAAACGCTGGATACTTGTTCCTTGCTTGCGTTAAGTTTTGTCTTAGTCTTGATCGTGCAGTAAGCTAACAATAAGTCAGTAATGATTCAAAAATGACGCAATAGGCGAGCTTGAGCTGACAGGAACTTTTTGTAGTGGAGGAACTCTGGATAATAGCTCACTAATCACAATGCTTCACGACACCTGGGTGCAAACCTAGTTGGAGGGGTCGCTCAGGATGCGAGGGAAGAACGACTGATACACTATCAAAAATCCACGCATTTTGATGGAGTTTCTGTAAGAACAATGACTGATAGCACTATCAAATAGCCGATTCCGGCAGAAGTCAACATTTTGACGGATAAGAAACCTCCAACTAGGTTTGCATCAGACCTCCGGGTGGGTGGAACCCTTTTGTGGGTGCGTAAACCTTCGCAGGTTCAAAAAGTTCGATTTCAAACTAGGCTGGGATTCATGAACGCAAACCATGGGCTACAGTTGGGTTTGTCTCCGAAGATTGCGTGCTATTTCCGCCGCAAACCCACCTGTAGCCCACGGTTTGCCGTTCATGAATCCCAGCCCTAGTATTGTTCAGACAGAAGGGGTGCAAGCGCGGGTGGGAGAGGGGATGTCACCGGCGGCAGTTCTGCGGGCACTATACTGCGCAACTGTGCCCGCAAAACCACCGCCGGTGGCAGACGCGGTTTGGCATTGGAGCGCGATATTTTTCGACGGCTCGCCGCAGTGGTGAACTAAACCCCTTGCTCCGGAATGCTATAAACTGAGGAGTTTCCAAGCGACATCGCGGTAGTTAGTAGACGATAGGCCAAGGATGAAAATTTTACCTTCAGGATCTTAGGATTGCTTTTTTGAAAAAAAAAATTGGCGTTGTCTAATTTCGGCCGAAGGCGCGGTTTTGGACAACGGTTTTGGAAAACGGCAAAAAGTGTTTTAGACGATTTTCATCGTGATTTCAAGGTGGTGGGAGGGGTGTTAGTTATCAGTTTGTGGGGAATTTCATAGAGACTCTGAATCTTTTTTTTCGGAATTTTGAAAACCTGAAACTTTATGGGGGGACGTACGTTGTCCAATTTTCGAAGTAAAAGAAATCAAGCGGTAATAGGCCCGACTAGTGAATGCTATTCGTGTCAAAATTTGTCTTATGTGCTGAGAATTTGAATAATGCCTAAAATATGTCTATAACGTTGTTGTTTTCTTCACAGAAAGAGAAACGCAACTGAAAAAAACCCGATTTTTTGAAGTTTTGGCCCCAAGTTTCAACGCCCCCCCCCAAAAATCTAAATTTCGAAAATTTTTACGTTCCCCTTGTTGTCCAGGTGGACAACGCCCGCCTGACCCTGTTCAGCATCTACGCTGGTGAACGTGGTTGAGATACTAACTGCGGAAATTGAATGGTATGGCTCAGAACACAACGTCTACGCATTCTGAAGCGTCAAAAATGACGCACAATAACGATTTCTATTTCCGTAGTTATATCAACCACGTTTACGAGCGTGTACTCTGAGTTTTAGACGAGGAATAGCCGCGAAATAGCTGCGAAATGCATTTTCCCGAGTATTAGCCGCGAAATAGCCGCCAAATAATGCTTGCCGTGAAATAGCCGCGAAATAGCCCCTAAATAATGCTGGCCGCGAAATAGCCGCCAAATAACGCTCGCCGTGAAATAGCCGTAAATAATGCTGGTCGCGAAGTACCCGACAAATAATGCTGATCGCGAAATAGCCGCCAAATAACTCTCGCCGTGAAATAGCCGTAAATATGTGGTCTGCTTCTGTCTAGTTTAGTTTAGCTTAGTTGAGTTCAGTTGAGTTATGTGCAGTTGTATGCGATGGCGAACTTCCTAGTGCTGCTTAGCCGTGCCCTACTCCGGAAACTCAGCGAAAATTTGTAGTTAGTCGCCCAGATCGACACCGTGTCACTGGGAACTCGCCGTGTAATATCTCGCTTCCCAGTTCCATGAGACGTCTGGGCGACAACAGACGTTGAGCGGCTCAGGATCTGGCACGAACTTGAAACTACATCCAGTCGTCCTAGGTGGCTGGAAATCCATCGAAATCCAAGTCCAGTATTATGGAAGGAGTGAACTTGGGCTTTTCCGTCAGAACTCAGGTGAAGTCCACCGGGAAAGTGGACGAATAGCATCACCTTGAACCAGTTCCATAAAAATACGCAGGAAAATGATACAATGTGGCCGTTTTTGCGAGACACTTTCATGTTCTTCAAATGTTGCTATACTTGAGCGTCGCTCGAAATTTAAACTTTTCTCTATAACTAAAGGTGAAATGGGCATTTCTAGCGCTTTGACAGAATCCTACGAGCGGTATGATATATTGTACATACTTGCTCTAACTATATATTTATGAGGTACTGAAGAATTGTGAGAAATTAGGAGTCATTACGCTAAGATGTTTGGAATGCAAAATCAGGGCAAAATGGAGTGCGATCTTGTCGAATATTCAAATTATCCTCTTTATCCTAAGGGGAGAATGAACACTCCACATAACATTCATGAAGTTACACACAACAATTTTAAGTGTTTTGATTCCGTCATGTGGAAATATTTCGGAACGTTCTTGATTATTTAGATTTTGACTTCATGTGTCCTACGGATTCCTTGCTTCCTCTTGACTTCTCCTTAGATTTCTTGATTTCTTCCTTAGAAATCTTTTCCAGCATGCACAGTCGGCACAGATCGTCATGAAACTTTGCGTTCCTCATTTCATGCTGTACCATATGCGCACCGAGTTTGCGCCAAAACACAATATGGAACACAAAGCATCAAAGCGATCCATGCCGACTGTATTTCATCTGAGCGAGATTCTGAGTGGAGTGGCTTGGAAGGGCGGTGACGCAGGATTTCCCAAGAGGGTCGGCTCGCTACTGACATTGTGTTACTGCTGGCGTTGTGTTACAAGTCGAGCGAGATAACTTGCTTGTTTGTATGCTGCTTTGAACACCAACTTTTTTTCTATGACGGGAAAACGAAAGCCATTTCGGTGCTTCCACCGAACTTTTGTAGATTGCTTCCTTTTCGTTGTTTCGAGGGAAGCCAGTTCACCCAGGAGAAAGAATGCTAATACAAAACCAACGAAAAAATTTCCACGCATGAGAGCACGATACGGGATTAGAAAATAAAACAAGGAAACGAGATAAAACGGAGAGTTTACACTTTGTGCAAATGCACACGCGGCGCACTGGGCTGACATGATCTGAACTCAAAGCGCGACGTTTAGGTAACTCTAAGAAAGTTTTGCAGGACATTTTAATCGAATTTATCTGGATTGCAGAGCTGGGTCCCGTCGATGCCCGTTCGCACCTCTCACTATAAAGTGATCTCGCATCGAGGACACACAATACGCCCACCACTTGAATGCATTACAGAACGCAGTTGTTAATTTGAGATAAATTAGCTTTTTGACACATTTCCTGTGCTTTCACGCGGTGTAATGCGACATCGTGGAAATTGGTCTTTGAGTGGAACTTCATACATTTCTGCATACTGTGGTTATTTGAAATGCGGAATCTGAATTTGGCATCCAACTTGAACCGCAACGTTGGAAATGTTGCGAAGCACCGAAATTTAAAGGCATCGTACGCGCAGAAAACCGTATATAATTTCTTCATGTTTTTGTGTAGCCTGGCCTCTCTAGTGACCGAAAATGTCGAAGAGGCCCATGGAAAACCTTAATTTGTGGTGAAAATTCAATCGGAACACATTGTAAATATGAATTTGAATTTCGCGCCAGAATGGTTTTTGATGTTTTTCTGCCTTTGGAGGCCTCGTCACTGTCATTTTCGTAGTTTTTCTTCATGTGGACTTTGTGCCCTAACTGTTTTTCATGTTGTTTGACGGCCGCGTCAACATTCTAGGAAAAAGTGCTAGATGACTGGTGAGATTTGGTGGCGGATCATAATTTTTGACCCCTTCCAACCTCATAACCCAAGGTTTTTGATGCGCCGAAGCTGACCGGTGTGGTGTACCGGGTTCATTCATGAAATTGAGCCTGAAAAATGGGAATTGGTTTTCAGCGCGAACGATGCCTTTAACACTTTCACTGAGTGTGTGTGTGTGTATGTGTATGTGTATGTGTATGTGTATGTGTATGTGTGTGTGTGTGTGTGTTGTGTGTTGTGTGTTGTGTGTTGTGTGTTGTGTGTTGTGTGTTGTGTGTTGTGTGTCAGGGGTTGTGTGTTGTGTGTTGTGTGTTGTGTGTTGTGTGTTGTGTGTTGTGTGAGTGAGTGTGTGTTGTGTGTGTTGTGTGTTGTATGTGTTGTGTGTTGTGTGTTGTGTGTTGTGTGCCAGGTCAGTGTGTCAGGTGTGTGTGTGTGTGTGTGTGTGTGTGTGTGTGTGTGTGTGTGTGTGTGTGTGTGTGTGTGTGTGTGTGTGTGTGTGTGTGTGTGTGTGTGTGTGTGTGTGTGTGTGTGTGTGTGTGTGTGTGTGTGTGTGTGTGTGCGAGAAGGAATTTAGTGATAAGAAGTTTGGTCGGTCTTTCAAGAGAAGTGGAGTGATAACGTGATAAGACCTAACAGAGCTCGAGAGACGCTGTGCCTCAGGTCCATCAGGGACCATATGCTCCGTGTGCGGAACACAAATTGAAGTGCACCAAGCGCTTTATAAAGTGGGCGGGGCCCATCTGGAAGTGCGTAGAGCGCCGTCAAAAGTGGACGGGACTCAAGTGAGTGTGCGTAGAGCGCCAGGAAAAGTGAACGGGACCCAAGTGGGAGTGCACAGAGCGCCGAAAAAAAATGGTCGGGTCCCAAGTGGGGGTGCGTAGGGCGCCGTGAAAAATGGTCGGCACCCAAGTAGGAGTGCACAGCGCGCTGATAAAAGTGGGCGGGACCCAACTGGGAGTGCCTAGGGCGCCGGAAAAAAATGGTCGGGACCCCAGTAGGAGCGCGCAGCGCACTGGTAAACATGGGCGGGACCCAACTGGGAGTGCACAGAGCGCCGAAAAAAAAATGGTCGGGACCCAACTGGGAGTGCACAGAGCGCCGAAAAAAAATGGTCGGGACCCAAGTGGGGGGTGCGTAGGGCGCCGTGAAAAATGGTCGGCACCCAAGTAGGAGTGCACAGCGCGCAGGTAAAAGTGGACGGGATCCAACTGGGAGTGCCTAGGGCGCCGGAAAAAATGGTATGAGGTTCATAGATCATGTCCCAAAAACCTGGTCCACAGGAGAAAGTGTGGATAAAATAATGTATACACCCAGATTCAGGTGACGTGGCAAGCTGGACCAGGTTTTCGTGACATGACCTATGCACCTCACTGATTATCAGAATGTGTCGGAAAATCAATTCCAGTTCTTTCTAGTCCGTATCCGCCTTCACTTCTTGGCAGTAGGACGACGCAGGCTTGGGTTCAGGCCAATCATGCCAATTCGTTAGAATGCCCGGCCGGTTTGCAGGACCTCAACCCAGAGGAAAACGTTTGATGTATTCTTGAGCTTTGAATATACAACCAGTGGAGACAATACGAGTGTGTCGTTTCGCTCAAACTAGCCATAATAAGCGAATGGACGCAGATTGAAAGGCGCGTTCACAAAAAGCTGGGTTGAAACATACCAAAAAAAGTTTTCGAAGTTGTTGGGCATCAACGAAATTCTGAAGACCATTAACTTGATGTTTATAATGGTTTTTACCATGAAGGAACTGATACAGAGGGTCAAGAATCGCAATTTCTGCGAGAACGTCAGCTATGTCGTATAATTTTGCAACGGTCGTTTTTGACAATGTCCGTTGCCAGATTCCTGCCAGTTGCTCTAATTTCATGAAGATTTGTACCCAGGGGTTTTCGAGGGTGCTGCATCGATTGGCTTTTACCGTTTGTCTTCCTAAATCTCGCGAAGTTTGGAATCGCGAAAAATGGGGTATGTCGTATATTTTTGCAACGCACTGTAGTATCACTGAAATAAGACGATTCAGTGCGTTTTTCGCCGTTTCTTCGTAAATTTGGTAACACTCGGTTGCCAACGCCTTGTTTCGAGTGGAAAACTCGGAAACGAAAATCATCGTGAACACTGCCTTTAAATGATTTATGCGTTAGCGATTCAGAAGTAGCTTCTGATAAGTTTTGATGTAAATTTGATAAGTTCATATTCGCCTATAAGCACTAATATAGAAGGTTAGTAAACAGAAGCATATGAACGCTCGAGGTGAGCTGTGTGGTAAGCGATGGGAGCAGGGAAGGGTGAGGGGTATCATCTTCGAGTTTAATGGAGGGTTGTATGCAGGTTTAGCACATGATTTCAACCTGATAAGCGCTAGCTGATCACGGTTCTTAACTGCGAGTTTTGGTCAGTTTACTACCACCCCTGATGATGTTCGAAATTGGGAGCCCACTAGATCTGCTCCAGAGTTTGTATCTGCAGAGAGCTCGGAATCAGAATTCATCGTAAACGCTTTACTCACGCGTCAACACATGCAAGCTTGCATAGCAGAATACATATAGAAAGAGTGTAAACATTAGTGTCCAGGATCGACTTTCCATGAATCTTGGCATAGCGAACAAATTATTAGTAGAGTGTTAATGAAGCCGTGTCCAGGATATTAAGTCTTTATCCGGCTAACGTTTCGGCCTCGTCGCCTTCATCAGAGCCTGGAAAGTCAAAAAACAGATGTGGCTATTCCTCAAACACACGATAAACTTGCAGAAAAGCAGCCAAGACTAGGAAGACCCACGAAATGCCGCACATACTCAAAAATCGCATTACTCACCTTAGGTGCCAAGAAAGTGCAGAAGGGGGCCACCTCTAGTAAGTCATACAGTGGGTGGTATGATTATGTGCCTCCCTGACATGAAGACGTTGAGATCACGGTCTCCAGAGGTCAAGAAAAGGAGCGAGTTCGTTGGTTATAGCAAGGCACTCGTCTTTGCTATTCATTTTGGGACTTTTCGCATTAATCCAAAACGCTTCTAGTGTTTTTCGCGCTGGCGTCGGGGGAGCGTGTGCCAATATTTTGACCGTAACTTCGAAAAAAGTTACGGTCGAAAATGTTTCGAAGTAACGGTCAAAATATTGGCCCACGCTCCCCAGACGCCAGCGCGAAAAACACTAGAAGCGTTTTGGATTAATGCAAAAAGTCCCAAAATGAATCGGAAAGACGAGTGCCTTGCTATAACCAACGAACTCGCTCCTTTTCTTTACCTCTGAAGACCGTGATCTCAACGTCTTCATGTCAGGGAGGCACATAATCATACCACCCACTGCATGACTTACTAGAGGTGGCCCCCTTCTGCACTTTCTTGGCACCTAAGGTGAGTAATGCAATTTTTGACTATGTGCGGCGTTTCCTGGGTCTTCCTAGTCTTGGCTGCTTTTCTGCTAGTTGATCATGTGTTTGAGAAATAGTCACATCTGTTTTTTGACTTTCCAGGCTCTGGTGAAGGCGACGAGGCCGAAAGGTTAGCCGGATAAAGAATTAATATCTTGGACACGGCTTCATCAATACTCTACTAATATAGTGTAAACAGATTCTCATCCGTTATCTTGTGCAGAAATGGCCAGGCGGCTAAGTGGAAAATAGATAAGTCAAGACCCCTGGACAACGGTTTAGCGAAAAACGGGTTATTGGCTCACCCCTTGCGCCCACATGACCGTCAAAAAAGGTGGCGTTCTCTTTCAATTTTCGCCGAGTTTTGCCGGAAAACAACAAAAGTTCCGGCAGACGACAAACGGCAAAAAAGTCCCAAAAATGGCCGGCAAACGACAAACGGCAATTGTCGCACATCCCTGGTTGGAATACACGGTGGCAACCACCCGCTCATGCAAACCATCGCTCCGAGCGGGACCGGCTCCTTCCAATTATGACTTCATCGCCCGGACAGCGGCCGAGGGGCCACCTGGCCCCGCGGCCCCTGCCCGGTGCCAGTTCGCCCCTCGGCCGCTGTCCGGTCGCTCTCGGGGCGACAGCAGTGCGAGCAGTGTTAGCCAGACCGTCACTGAGTGCAGTGCAATCACGGAGCCAACATGGAATCCCACTGCCAATCGAAGTATTTACACTTTCCAAAGCCTCAGCGATCCTCCGTACTTATCCTCTGTGACCGAATCTCCGCGTTGCAAAATGTCGGCGTGGTTAGTGGTGCGTGCAGCATTGTGGAGAGGTAGAGAGCGTTCCATAAGATACTTGCGTCGCATCACGGAAAACGAGTAGCCTTTAGTGCGGAGCGTGTACCGCGACATTGCAAATGGCAAACGCTTCATGAGAAGCGTGCTCCGCGTTATGAAAAATGAGCCGCGCTTCATGAGAAGCGTGAGCCGCGTCATGGAAAATGAGCCGCGCACCATGGAAAGCGTGCTCCGCGTCATGGAAAATGAGTAGCGCTCCATAGGCAGCGTGTTGGCCAGGCGGTGCGTCCTTTGCCCATCTCGATCAATCGCCTAATTTGTAGGTTTTATTCACGCTCACACAAGTTCTGAGAAGGACACGTTTTGATAGAAACCCGGCACGCACAGCACACGGAAAACCCAAGTACTGCTATTTCACCCACTTCCGACTCGCAATGTTAGTTCTCAACATGTTCCAATCTTGCATTGGGTAATCTTCTCATCTAGGGTCACATGATTTATGTATTCCGGTCGAATAATCGGAGCAATCCCAGTGTGCGTTAGGCATTAGGCTGACAATGATATTGATAATATTAGTAACAGCCGCTACCGCTGCGCTGCCCCCCACCGGCAGTAGCGGCTGTCACTAATATTATCAATACCATCGCTGACACCGTGCCGTCCTCGGGGACGTTGCATGCGCCAGATTCCTGTCTACTCGTCTACTGTTTCTATCTAACACTACCTTCCACTGGTGTCAAAGCTTTCTCATTTGCGAAATATTTGCTGTAGTTCAGTGGCAATCTTCAGTACTGTGTATCTCTGAGGGTGCAAAACTAGTTGGGGGAGGGAGCTGAGCATTTATCCATAGGAATGAAAAGATTCATTCATTCATGAAAATTTCGGTATCACATATGTGATAACGTTATCACTCATCATTATTCCCTGGAAACTCCATGGAGTTAGATAGATTTCTCAAAGCGGTATCATTCGTTCCTCCCTTGACTTATGAGCGCCCCCCCCAACCAGTTTTGCACCTCTTTGACTGCTTCTATTTATGTTGAGGTAAACCACCAAACCTGCCGTAACTGACAGAATATCTGAGTCACTTAGAACTAGATTAAGCCGTTTGCAAAAATTTTCGATGGAGCGTAATTAATGATTTCTATCTGATTTTGTGAATCGGTCTTTTCTGACTTATCCGAGAAGTTTTAGTCTTGAAGCTCTAAAGTAAAGTATAATGTCCACGCCTTTAATCAATAACATTTTTCGACAATTATCGATAGTTTTTTTTGAAAACTGGATTCTCGCATTTTTCATTGATTTTCGAAATAACGATCAAACCAAGCCCCTCCAGTCGCTTCGCGGCTGGAGCGATAATTGAAGAAAAAATTCTATCGATTAGGAACTTAGCAGTTATAACGTCGATATGGATCCTAGGGATACTTTGCGTTCCTCATTGAGGGATGGCGCAAACTCGGTGCACCTATGCTATAACGTATGGCACCGAGTTTGCGGAAACCTTCAATGAGGAACGCAAAGTATCGCTAAGATTCATGTCGACATTATAACCGCTAAGTTCCTGATCTATAGTTTTTTTTCGTCAATTATTGATCGTTATTTTGAAAATCGATGAAAAAAGCGAGAATACAATTTGAAAAAAAAGATCGATAATTGTCGAAAATTAACATTGATTAAGGACTTGGCCATAATGCTTAACTTTGGAGCTTCGAGGCCTAAAGCTCCCGGATAAGTCAGAGAAGACTGAAGCTGTAAAATCACAAAATCAGCTAAAAAATCATTGATTGCGCTCCGTTAAAAATTTTCGCAAACGCAATCATCTAGTTCTAAGGTTGCTCAGATATTCTGTCAACTATGGCAGGTTTGGTGGTCAACCTCAAAGTAAACAGAAGCACTTAAAGGTACACAGTCCTGAAGATTACCACTGAATTATAGCATATATTTCGCAAACAAGCAGGCTTTAGACCAAGTGGAAGGCAGCGTTAGATAGAAAAGAATTTGATTCTCGAGACCAAAGTAAGAAGGGGGAAAATGAGGAAAGAGGAGAGGAAGAAAAGGAGGATTGGTAGAAGATGGAAGAAGAATGAGAGCGAAATAGAGAAGCAGAAACGAGTAAATAAACGAAGGGAAGCCATCAGTGAAGCTGCGCTCATTCGCCCGAAGAGCCACTGCAGTGCCAGTTGGGACCGAAGATCGCTCCGAGCGGGACTGCTGTCGCCCGGAGAGCGGCTGCTGTGGCCCGAGTAGATGACTAATTTTCGCTCGGAGCGGAGAGGCAGCGCCGCTCGAGTAGCTCTCCGGTCCCGCTCGGAGCGATGGTTTGCCTGAGTATTTGCCCGGTTGGATGAACATGTTCACGGTGGTTGTCACCGGTAAAAAATGGGACTAAGCGAAAAAGGAAGATTATTTTGGGCAAAACGGTATTAGTTAGGGTGCGAAGGAAATAACGGAGCAACAAAAAATAGAGATTTCCAAAAGTCGGGTCCACAAAAGATTTCATTGTCACAACAAACAGTTCCACTGAGAGTAAGGAAGCGGGGTAAGAGTAAAGGATTTCGTGCCCTTCTAGGACGTTTTTCTCAATTTCTTCGTCATTTCAGTTCTACACGGGGGCCAAACAATCGATTTAGCGATCAATCTCAAAATCGAAGATTATCGTGAACACTGGATGGAACAATGGAGCATGGTGTTGGTCGGTCAATTGGTGCATATTACAACAAACACACAGAAACTGACAGACAAACACCACGCTCCTTATATCACTACAAACCCGACCGATCTGCTAGTTTATATGTGAACATCCGTGTTTGCAATAGTAGCTTAGTGTTGCGAATACATGGATGTTAACGTTCTCGTTACATCGTACTGATTGAAGGTTTCTGATTGACGATAAAATGTGGGACCAACCAAGGAAATTTCAACTTCCAAACTGCGTCTCCAGCAACATATGGGAAGGGGTATAGAGGGAGTCACAGCAAGATACAAATAGGAGTTTCAGAATCTACAGTTAGGGTTCACAGCAAACCTCGATGTTAACTTCGAGGTTAATAGCCTTGCTTAACATCGAGGGTTGGCTAGATTACTATCACCCCAGCAGCGGAGGTTCCGGAGAAATAAAACATGTCATAAGGATGAGGATGTCATAAGGATGCCTTGATGAGAAAGTGACCGCTCGCTGCTGGTAGTGGTCAAAATCGAGGGCCCACTAAAAGTGCCCCAGGTGCTGTATGCATACCTCCCCCTGCTGGGGGAGGGGGGACAGCTAATACTTATCAAATGCCCAACTATTCCGTGTGAAAACAAGGGAAAGCTAGAGATATGCATGCGAAGATTTGATGTTTTGTGCTATTAAACCTTTAAAAGCCGGCTTGATGCTTGACCGGCCTTGTGGTAGGGACCATCTCGAGCTTCAATGTGACAGTACTGAACTATTACTGATGAAGACTACCTTTCACGGTACACTGCTATTCCCTCAACCGTATCCTTACCACAGAGCAAGGGGAAGGTTGAGAGGAAGCCACCTCATTTATCATAATTTTCTAACAGATTCTGGTGTAGCTAAAAGAAGCAGGAAGCATTCGTGTGACATACGGGGGCAGCGACGCTGAGGAAGTTTGCCGCGGCAGTGCCAGAGAGGTACCGCGACCTTCGACTGTGCCGCGATAGTTCAATGGTAGTACCGCAGCGGCTCCGTGATGATTACTGTGCCGTGGAGATTCTATTGCAGTGTCTTGAGGATCGACAACACACGCGGCATTGCCGCTACAGTACAGCGACGGTTCCGTGTTAAAACCACACGGCCCCCGAGAGGATGCATCAGCGATCCCGCGTCGACTGCGATGCATTGTTCTGTGTGGTAGAGCGAGATTTTAGCCAGTTCAATTGCTCAAGATTGAGGGACATCCCGTATCTCCTAGTTGGAAATAGTGGGGCTATCCTTCGTCCCTATCAGACAGAGGACGTTGGCACCTCAAGTGTGTATTGTTGTTCGAAGGCCCACCCAGTTGTATTATGACTCATTCCATATGAGTTACTCGCAGTAAGTGCAATTTTTGTTAGTACGCGGCCGCTGATCGCGGAGCCGCAGCGGCACTATCGCGGGGCTGTCACGACATTGCCACTGCGACTCTGCGATAGTGTCGCTTCGGTGCCCGTAGGAGCCGAAGCGGCTTTCTCGCAAAGCCACAGCGCCAATTTCTTTGATTTCTATAGGGTCTCACATGTCTTGTTTCTGTTCATCTGATGCCTTGAATTGAAACTATTCCCTTGAATTGGAATTATAAGAATGTTGACATAAGTATGTGAAAAAAAGTGAAGCGGCACATGTGAATAACTTTTGGGTCAATCTAAGGAATGGGGTTTTTGCCGTTTGCCGATTGGCGTTTGCCGGCCGTTTTTGGGATTTCTTTGCCGATTGCCTTTCGCCGAAATTTCAGAATCGTTTGCCGCACATCCCTGATTCCAACCCCTGAAGAGGCGGGAGAACTGTGGCGGGGGAACCTTGGGAAGAGCGAGGTTCCCGATTGGATGCAACACGGGGCTAGCGACATCCCACTCGCTGGATCTCTCCCGTTTCTCCCGCTTCTTCAGGGGCTGGAATACACGATGGCCACCACCCCCGCCGTTCAGCTGGTGAGTTTTGAGTGGCTGCAGTGAAGTATCGATCGGATAAGAGGAGAATGGTTACTGCAGTAGAGGGCCAGTAGATGACCAGTGGCGGAACTTGATTTTGTATAGTCCGTTATAAACAGAGTATATAAAATATACTTGGGCCGAATCGAATGATCAAATCGTCATCCGATTGAAAAAAGGCGACTTCGATTAAATCGACTAAGTCAACTATTCGAAAAGTGGAAAATCCGGCTAAATCGAAAAGTCGATCATTCGAAAAAAGGCGATTTTCGGATAAGTCGAGAAGTCGATCATTCGAAACAGGGCGATTTTCGGATAAGTTGAGAAGTCGATCATTCGAAAAGATTAATACCCGACTTGTTCGAAATTTTCGCCGCTATCAAGAGTTCCTGATGTACTTGTTATCCGAAGATAATTCTTCGGATTTTTTTCAAGGGGTTGAAAACCCTGGGTGGGAGCCTGAATTGAGCAATTGAATATTGGATTATGTCGCGTCTCAATTCGCTAAATGTTGATAACCTTTTAGATGACATACTAATATGCTCTTTCATTCAAACTTTTGTTTTTTAAAACATTGCCTACAAAGGGCGGAATATTACCCACTCCAAGGTTTCAGACTTTGCATGATCCTTAAATGTTTTAGGTCAGTACGAAGATACCCCAGTGTTTTTGCTCAAAAAGGAGTTTAGATGTGTGTGCCAATAGTGATTTGTTCTGCATGATCTCCGCCGATCACTCAATCAGCCTGCTCGTTATCGATGTTGCGTGGTCGCCGCCGCGGCGAGCGCGGCACACCGTATGCCGAGGCTGCCATGATTGGCAAACGGCGAGAAGACGGGCGCACAAGACCCGTCCCAGCAAGAGGTCTGAATTAGATTCGTCGTAGCTTATGGCACCTAGTTTGCTCCAACCATCAATAGTGATCGCAAAGTATCACTAGGATCCATGCCGATGTTATACCGGCCAAGTTCCTAATCGATAGTATTTTTTCGTCAATTATTAGTCGTTTTTTTGAAAATCGATGAAAACGGCGAGAATCGAATTCTCAAAAAAAACGATCGATAACTGTTGGAAAATATTATTAATTAAGGACTAAGTCATTATTCATAGCTTGGCAGCTTCGATACTAAGACTTCTCGGATAAGTCAGAAGAGACTGAAGCTGCAAAATCATAAAATCAGTTAAAAATCGATAATTACGCTCCGTCAAAAATTTCCGCAGACGCAATCATCTAGTTCTAAGGTAGCTCAGATATTCTGTCAACTGTGGCAGGTTCGGCGGTTTACCTCAAAGTAAACAGAAGCACTTAAAGATACACTGTACTGAAGATTACCACTGAATTTGTAGCATATATGTCACAAACAAGCAGGCTTTGGACCAAGTGGAAGGCAGCGTTAGATACAAAAGAATTTGATTCTCAAGACTAAAGGAAAAAGTGGGGAAATCGAGGAAACAGGAGAGGAATATAAGGACTGGGAGAAGAGGGAAGAAGAAAGAGAGCGAAATAGAGAAGCAGAAACGAGCAAATAAGCGAAGAGAAGCCATCGGTGAAGCTAGGCTCGTTCGCCCGAAGAGCCACTGCAGTGCCAGTTGGGACCGAAGATCGCTGCGAGCGGGACTGCTGTCGCCCGGAGAGCGGCTGCTGTGGCCCGAGTAGATGACTAATTTTCGCTCGGAGCGGAGAGGCAGCGCCGCTCGAGTAGCTCTCCGGTACCGCTCGGAGCGATGGTTCGCCTGAGCGGATGGCGGAGTGGCAGCAGTGACGTATCGATCGCTTACGGGGTCGCCGATACATACCGAGCTCGTCCGAGAACGCGTCGATTACTGTAGTAGAGGGTCAGTAGTGGTCCAATGGCGGACCATAAGCTTGTGCACCCCTTTACAAACAAAGTATAGCAAGGGTTTGCTTCAGATTTGATGAAAATCTCAGACTTCACGTCTGGGGATCTACTGTGCCTCTAATCGCAGTAGCACTAATTTACACTCACCTTTCCTTCCTGAGGCATGCACTCCAGCCGGTCAAAATCAATTGGATATCTTTTGAATTTCGATAAAACTATAGGGTCACTGAATCTACGCAGATGGACAAGGAGGTCATTCTCCACTGTTTGCTACACTTGACAGGACCACTTGGCTAGTAGTTCGAACTCATCGCTGCGTCACATATTGTGTTTCCGTAGATTCCCTCAACAACAGCATAATGACAAGGTGCAACGAAATGCATAGGCGTGGTCCCTTACAGGCACCGTCATAGAATAGTAGTCGCCCCGAAAGCAACCGGACGGCAGTCGCGGTTAGATTTCGATTCTCGGTTCTTGTCCGGGCAGTGACCTCATACCAGGAAGGAGCGGTTCTGCTTTGTAAGGTGGCTTGGGAGAGCATGCTGGGTTCAGTAGACCACGTGTAAACAAACTCTGGGTTGCGTCGGTAATGCGCTTGTAGGATATTATTGATTCGAAGCACATACCCTCTATTTCGTAATGAATTTACTGTGTTCCTTTGCGTGCGTGTGCGGAGCGGGGGAAGAAACAGGGAGAGTGTTGGAGAAGGAGACCCACGTACAGTCGACAGGGGTGATTTCCTTTTGTCGTTACACAATACGTTGCCGTAGACTCGCTGCACGCAACATATGCTACATGCACCGAGTTTACACCGAACTATTGTGCACCGAAAGAGGGAGTCACAACTGACACTGCGAACCGTGCCGACCGTACATACATTTAGCCTAGCTTCTCATTTTGAGCCGGTCGAAGGAAAGCTTATCGGGCTTATCATGTCAGAATCCCCTTGTCACTGTTATATTTTGCCATCACCGACCGCTCCGCTGCTTGCTATGCCCGGACTCGTCCGTGCAAGAATAGCTGTATGTCTCAATATTAAGCTGGTGTCGCAATTCTGGTAACCAATGAAAACAGGAAACTGGGGCGGGAAAATCGATCTGAAGCAGAAAAAAGAAAAAGAAAGTTCTTATCAATGGAAACCCTTCTATTTCTGTTCTTACTGTTTCAAATTCTTGTGATTGTTTACACATGAAAGTTTCAGGTCGAGCGAATGCTGGAAATGGTGCATGATCTTCAAAGTACCCCATACTCGATGGGGTCGAATTCGACATCTTTCTGGTTGAACGACTTTATCAACTATAAGCAGTACTTCTCAGAGGACAATGAACGGTCAGGCTTTCCCTAATCTCCTTTAGAGCTTCACAATGTGGAAACATATACCAGGGGTGGTAGTAAACCAGCCAAACAATGATGTTAACCAAGATTTTTAACATCGAGGTTAATTATGAAGTTATTAGTCAGGACAAAAAAAATAGTGTTTTAACATTCATGGCCGAAATAAGCTTCTATGGAAATCCTAGAACTAAACTTCGATGTTATTACCCGTTAACTATTATGTTACCCCCCTCGAAATCCTCAATCGCGAACATTAAAAGCACTATTCGCGATAAACTTCATCCTCGAATTTTTCATGACAAACGCTTCTCGTGGCTCTCAGAAGCAGAACAGCGTCGAAAAAACGGGACGAAAAGCTACCCAGGAGCCGCAAAACGGCTCAGAAAAGTGGGCAAACCCCGCCGCTGTGGGCAGGTCCGGCCCCTTTCCGCCCCTCGACGTGAACAATGGAACACTCGAAATCGTGAGTTGAGCGATGGTTCCCGAGCAGAAGCCCCGTTCTTCCCTTCACTCTCAACTTCTCTCTTTACTCAGGTCAGCTCGCATACATTGGCTGCAAAAGACGGAAGTTACAAGCCTCAGACAACTCGTCCACCATACTTCCATAGCTCAATTTTTGAGGGACCATAACTCCATTCCCAGAAGGTCTTGTACGATTTCAGAAGCATCATTGGAATCAGAATGGGACCGGTTTCAAGATAGGCAAAAAAACAGAAGAGCGATTTGTTTCGCGAACAGTGTCTTTAATGTTCGTTAATTAATCGGCGCTCTCCACAGGTCAGCGGTGGGACTTTGCGCCTATTGAGGAGTGCACTAGACAACGAGGGTGAAAAGTCCTCGAGAGGACTTTTTAGCCTCAGATGGAGACATCACACTTCCCGCGGTACCACTAGCCGACTTCTCGTAACCCTTCCCGCGGAAGGCCAATATTTCGGTTGCGGGCAGACGGCAGCGCTGTTTCGTTGACTGCCCGTACACGGTGAACACGCATTCTACGGCCCTTCTGCCACCGCCTTACGGCTAATCTGACGACTGACAGAAGACAATCCTAGAGCAGTGTTTAAAAATCACCCTTTGAGTGAAGGTCTGTTAAAACAAAATTTGAAAAATCCGCTCCTGGGGATTTCCTCTTGAACTGCTCTTGACAAGTGAGAAGTGAGCTTCTACGGGTAAGCTTCCTACACTCACTGCTTCTTGCAGCCTTGCCATTGGCAGATGCAATTAACGGACAGTGGTTTTCCTGCCCAAGGCCAGCGTCGCACACAGCGCGGGTTTTGGAAAGAGGTTCAACACAGCGTTCTCTGCTCGGCAATCGTTTACTGGCTCCACTCTAGTGGGTGGTGCAATGGCGATACCAAAGTGGGAATCGATGAGCGAGTGTTCGATGACCCCCAGGAATAGCCGACTGCCCGCCGACACTCCGCGGAAAGACGGGAAAGCCTCCCTCTCCGCGGGAAGTGGGGCGCTGTGCCACGGCCACAAAATTGGGGCCGCGCGAAGTCGACTAGCCCGACTTGGCCGGCGGGAAGTGGGCTGTTTTTATCTGAGAGCGTAACCCGCCAACTCGGAGTTCTTCACCCATCATCATTGCAACCTCAGTTGAGCCAAGAACAATCTAAATACACGTCAATTCCCGAACGGCTGACGTACCATTCGCCATGTGCAGTGATAACGCGATCGATACAGCAATATCTCAGATAGAGACATCACACTCCCCGCTGTACCACTAGCCGACTTCTCGCAACCCTTCCCGCGGAAGGCCAATATGTCGGTTGCGGGCAGTCGGCAGCGCCGTTTCGTTGACTGCCCGTACGCGGTGAACAAGGACTCTGTGGCCCTTCTGCCACCGCCTTACGGCTAATCTGGTGAGTGACAGAAGACAATCCTAAAGCAGTTCGCGGCACATTAAACAATCACTCTTTAAAGGCAGTGGTCACGATGAAAAACGTTATCGAAAAAAAACTACAAAAATCAGCTTAGATAGAAAACAGCTCAAAAACTATGAAGGTAGCGCGGTGAAAAACGGGCTAGAATTAGAGTTATTAAGACCCTAAACTTCCAGTTCGTGCACACGTTCACAGAAAGATCACAGTCTCATGCCAAGCAACCAAAAATCATCGACACTCAGAGGACGAAATAAATGCAAATTTAGCCAATAAAACAGTTGAACAATGAAAGCAAGCACCTCAGTCAATGTTTTTGACTAGATGTGTACATAAATCCGAAGTTTCATTGATTGAAATTCAATTTCAAGCCAGCTGATGTTCTTGATACTAGAGATCATCGATGCCGATGATGTGGGGTGGACTCGTCCACCATCAAAAGACAAGGAATTTCAGGCTTCAAATTTGGCCTAGAACAGTGTTTTTTTCGCGATTTTTTCTTATAGGTTCTACTACTCTATACCCAGAAAAGGGTTCAGAGAAGAAAAGAAGACGAGCGTATTTGAGCGCGACCACTGCCTTTAAGTAAAGGTATGTTAGAGCAAAATTTAAAAAATCCGCTTCTGGGGATTTCATCTTGAACTGCTCTTGACAAGTAAGGAGTGAGCTTATACGGGGAAACTTCCTACACCCACTGGTCCTTGCAGCCTTCCCATTCGCAGATGCCATTAACGGACAGTGATTTACCTGCCCAATGCCAGCGTCGCACACAGCGCGGGTTTCGGAAAGAGTCTCAACACAGCGTTCTCTGCTCAGCAATCGTTCATTGGCTCCACTCTAGTGGGTGGTGCAATGATGATATCAAAGTGAGAATCGATGAGTGAGTGTTCGATGACCCCAGGAATAGCCGACTGCCGGCGGACACTCCGCGGGAAGACGGGAAAACCTCTCTCTCTTGGACAGTCGGGGCTTAGTACGTCGGCACAATACCGTTACTACGCCGGCACAAAGGGATCGGCAGCACCTGTGCTGTAGCTGCTGGTAACAGCAGGATATGCTGGCAACGACCAGGAGCTCCTGTTGCTTGTGCTGGCGTACTAACGCTTTGTTTATCGTGGCACGCGTGCTATTGCCAGCCACTCTCTCCTAGTGTCTGCTGACACTCTTCATTGATTTGTCTAATACGAATGAACATTGCAGCATCCTCTTGTACGACGGCGGCGGGTATATAAGGCGGCCAGTCTCGGTGAGGAAGCAGTTGGCCGTTTGAGGCCAGTCCGAGGAGGTGACCTTGTGTCACTGTTCGGAAGTTAATTTTTGGAACGCTGAGGGGATCATCCCCATCGCCCATCGCGAGGGAAGCCTCCTGGTTGCGGACTGCGGCGAGGATGTTCTCCTTGCTGATGGCCGTGACAAGAATTATATCCAACACCGGCAAGGAGGGTGGCAGTCTGAATTCTGTCGATAATGAGCGTTAGTATGCCAGCATGCGTTGGCAGGATATGCTGCCGCAACCAGCAGCTCTTGCACTTAACGAGCGTTAGTATGCCAGCATACGTTGGCAGGATATGCCGCCGCAACCAGCAGCTCTTGCACACAACGAGCGTTAGTATGCCAGGTTTGCCCTGGCGTACTAACGGTAATGTGCCGACGTACTAAGCCCCGACTGTCTGAGCTCTCCGCGGGAAGTGGGGCGCTGTGCCACGCCCACGAAATTGGGGCCGTGCGAAGTCGACTAGCCCGGCTTGGCCGGCGGTAAGTGGGCTGTTTTTATCTGAGATTTTCCTTCGTTGATTGATCAGCTAAGGACAGTGCAGCTGTTTGTTCTACCTCTGATTGCTCTTTCTTTGTCCAGGTTTCTTGTATTGTGTTTCCGATTTTTCTTGTTAATGTTTTTGGCCCAGAAGAATATATCAAAAATAGTTATAACTGGCCGAGAGACCTGTCAAAGGAATAACTGCTCCAGAATGCGCTAAAATGGGGATTTTAAAGTTATTATTTTTGAATTTTGTGTGAGCTTTGTTTTTTTTTTCTTTCGTCTCTGTTTATGTTTAGTTTACTAATCACTTTTATCATGACCCTGTACCTTCCTTTTTCTCACGTAATCTTGAGAAAAAACAAAACACACTTTCCCATTATCACCTTCGTAATCGATACATTACCACTTTCGAAAAGGATCCTGGAACTATGTTTCTTCAGAAAAACACATGGAAGAATAACATCTCGCTATTAAGATCTATACGAATAAAGCGTTCGGTATAAACCCAGCCGTAAATAAAATTATTTCTCACCCTTGCTGATATATTCGATTTATTATGTACTTCAAACGTGATGTTCGATTTTCGAAAATTCGGCCAACCTCGGGGCATGGAATTAGGATACTCACTAGGGACCTCGCTAGTCAGGTATGAGCTTTTGAGATACTGTGAATGTTTCTTGGTCAACTCGCATACGCTCTCTTCGAATCTGAACTCGGATTTTGCTACGGACATCTTTGAACGAAGTTATAAGCGTTTTTGAAGCTTCGTGAAAAGGTAAGGGTACCCATCAGCCAATTTTCAGGGTGTTTGAAAAAAAATCCGGATTCGGCTCAAAACTTTCACCTGGGGGTTATTCAGGGCGCTGCACGCAAATCTGGGGTCTGTTTGTCGCTAGACTTATGGTTACTGTAGGTTACGGTAGGCATTGTGCCTTTTAACTGACTTTACCTATCTTGAAATTTCGAAAATCAAAAAATGGACCTCAAATTCGTGTTCGGCGTCCCAAATAACACCCACAGTGAAATTTTGAGTCAAATCTGAGACTTTGACCAGGCTACCGTATACCCACCGTAACCTACCGTGATCTATCAGAAATCGATTGCAGATTCTTGATAAACGGATTGCAGATTCTTGTTTAGCACTGCAAATAACCCCCAGAGCAACAATTTGAGCCAAATCTATCGTATAACTCCGGGAATCGCCAAACGTCGCGATTTGCCATCAAATTCCCCCCCCCCCCCCGATGGGAAGCTTTGAACGAATCATGTAGAAAAGCTCGGAAAATCGTCAAATCAACCATAGATTCGTGATCAGCGCCTCAAATAACCCACCTGGAAGGATTTTGAGTGAAATCTGCAACATTTTTTTTACGCTTCCAGAGGTATAAATAAGCGCCCAACCGAAAATCCGCACAAGTCCAAAACGCTATCAGTCTGTGCAAAGTTTGGAGAATGCGCCTTCACTCAAAATTTGCTCAGTGGGGTAGTTTTGGGGGCTGAACACAAGCATGGGGTCCGTTTCCGGATTTCGCAAACTCTGATGCGCGTTTTTGATAGAAAAAAAGGCGTGAAATACGAACTTTTACCGGCTATAACTTTTTTCGCAGATGTCCGTAGCAAAATCCGAGTCCAGATTCGAAGAGAGCGTATCCGAGTTGACCAAGAAACATTCACAGTCTCTCAAAAGCTCATACCTGACTAGCGAGGTTCCCTAGTCAGCAGTTGAAAAATCTGCCTTACAAAATAATTGAACTTAATGCTTTGGAAATTTTTTAAAAAAATTTCTCTGATTATTGCAAGAATTCTTCTAATATTCATCTGAATCCAATGGAGGATAGTTTTCCAAATTTATTCATCCATCCGGGAGAATTAAATATCAGCTATTTCGTCCTTAACTGCGAAGTTCTATTCTTCCAGTGTATTTTTTCTAATTTTTTTTCTGCAGACAACTTTCGGATTTGGTAAAATGTGGATTTTTCAAAGGTGAAAACGACAACTTGTGTGTTTTATTTCTCCTTTTTGTTTATGTTGCCTAAGAAGACAAATGCTACAGGGTCAATACAAATGTGAATAATAGAGTTCCTATGAAAACAGGCGAAAGGAGAAACCATGCAGACCTGAATTTCCAAAAAGAAGACTTTGAAATTGAGCTTCTAAGAATTCTGGGTCAGCTACTCTTCTGATGGAATATTCGGCCGATTCAACCTCAATTCGTGATTTTAGTTCAATCCAAAAACATTATCAAGAAAACTGGGGAACACAGCACATTAAACTAGAGGAAGAGAGAACAAATAGAGGAAAAACAATTAGCTGAACGGATCGGTCAATGAAAGCACGAATATCATATCTGACCAGAAACTGTGACTTTCATTATATACGGAACATAAGGTGGACTGGAGAAGAAAGAGTGCACGCTAATCAAAAACTGATTTTAACAGTAGTCGCTGCAAGAGCTAATATTTCTCTTGAAAGTTGCTAGGGTTTGTGTATATGAACGACAGTATAGAACCCAGGAGAGCCTATCAGGGATTGTATGCATGAAGATTTCTAATAGGGTCAGGCTATCCTATCAGTCGCTATCACCACAAAACTTGGTTACAATAAGCAGTTACGTGATGAGAGAGACTTATACGTTGGCCTGTCCCCATCAGGGATGAGCGGAGTTCCGCGTTTTGCGTTCCGAAACCCGCAGTTTCGCGCTTTTTTGCCATTCCGCGTTCCGCATTCCGAAAACTGCAGAAAACGCTGCGGAATGCGAAAATATCGGGTCATCTGAGACGGAAAAGAAAATCTGATGAATTCTGAATTATTCCGCGTTTCGCGTTCCGAAAACCGCATTTCCGCGCATTTTCAGGCGTTTCGGGCCCGATTTTCGAAACCCGAGAAAAAAATTCTGTTCCGAAACCCGAAAACCGATTTCCGAAAGTTCATATTTTTATTCCGCTCATCCCTGGTCCCCATTTTAAACGTCAACGTAAACGGCCCCAGTAGTCAACCACTCCGTGACTGGACGGTGTAACGCAATTCCGCGCTGCTGCTATCGGCACGGTCAGTGGTTCGATTCCGCGCGAAACAAGTTTTTAACATGCATGTGCAATACTTTAGGATGTCAATCATCTCGCCTACATTGTAAGCAACGCAGCATGGTGCAAAGAGATGTATCGCTGATATTGAAACAGAGCTTGCGAGATCGCCTCCCATGGGGGTGTAGGTTTTGCAAACAATTATGTATGCGGGAGTTCCCAATAAGATTGGAGGTAACAACAATGTCTCGAACATCGATTCCTCCTCGTAACTCTGACATGATCATTATTCTGAACTCTCAGTTCTTTCTAGTTTACTACCGCCCCAGGTTGTTCAATAAGTTTTGTCTTTCAATGAGAAAAAAAAACTTAAAATTCTCTGAGTTTTGGAAACAAATGGAAGTGGCTGGTGGCCAAATCTGGTGAAGACGGTGGATGCTCCAACAAGTCGAACTTTAATTCATGGATTTTGGCCGTTGTCAAGATGCTCTTGTGACACGGTGCATTGTCCTGATGAAAAAGGATTTTTTTCTTCTGCAAACCGGGTCTTTTCTCACGATTTTTTTCCTTCAACTGGTTCAAACGGTTGCAATAATATTCAGAATTATTTTACCAGTTTGCAAGTAATCCACAAACAAAATCCCTTTTGCATCCCAAAAAACTGATGCCATAACCTTCTTGGCCGATTTACGGACACGAACTCGTTTCGAAACCGAACAATCAGGTTCACACCACCCTTTAGCCTCTTGTTTTGATTCAGGATCATGGTTATAGACCCGAGTTTCATCCATAGTGATGAATCGACGCACAAAGTCCACTTTATCCTTTTTAAAATGCTCCAAATTTCGCTGAGAAAGTCGCATTCGATTGTGTTTTTGTTCCATTGTTAGCGAATGCGGCACCCACTCTGAGAAAATCGGTATCGCTGGTTTCGCGATAGCCCCGAGATTCTCGCTGGTATCGCGATGGGGTATCGGCAGTTGATTGGCGGCTCCGCGATCGTGGAAAAGTGGTGTGTGACGCAGTGGCCCCGCGATAGCTTTATGTCGGCCCCGCAATTCGATACAGAGGTAGCGTCGACAACACGGCTCCTCGGCAAAATCGCTTCGGCAGATGAGTCGTACTGCTGTATCGATCGAATTTCCAACTAAACTCGTCGATTTCTTTCTCGGTTTTGTTCAAAATTTTCCTTTCTCCCAACACAATCGTCATCGTGTCGCGTGACGCAACAGTCTATTCCGCGGACCGGAATGTGGCTCCGAAAACCACAGTACGCGGAGTCAACGCTCAGCCGACGCGGCAATCGGCTCTTCAGCGAGGTGCGATTGCGGAGCCTACTTCGATATCGGCGTGCAGGCAGGGCAATTGGTAATGAAGGCACCGCAGTGACGCCGTGTAGGTGCCTATAGGGCACCTACACGGCGTCATTGCGGTGCCGTCACCACAGATTTTCTCAGAGCATTGTCCATAGTGATGAATCGACGCACAAAGTCCACTTTATCCTTTTTAAAACGCTCCAAATTTCGCTGAGAAAGTCGCATTCGATTGTGTTTTTGTTCCATTGTTAGCGAATGCGGCACCCATTGTGCACACAGCTTTCTAAAACCCAAAATTTCACTTAAAATATGGCTTAGACTGCCTAATGAGATGTGTAGAACCTCTAATAAATCTCTCTCAGTCAATCGACGATCTTCCAAAACCATATCCTGTGTGGTAAATGGTGAAGCGCGCACCAGATTTGGTTTTGAATCGGCTTGCGCGCAACCTTTTTTCGAAATCTCAGTTCAGAGTGAACGTAGGAATTAGAGCTACATTGCAATAAAAAGAGCGCCAAAAGTTGGTACGTGTGCCCAAAAATGGTTTAGAACGGTTCGCTGGTTTTCGAGTAAAAATTGAAAGAGCGCGCGTTTTTGTTGTTAATCTCCTTTTTTTTCAGACGGCGTACACGATCTTGTTGGTACACTTAAAATTGAGCTAAGGAGCTCATTTTTGGGCAGGAGGCTGGAAATGGATGCAGGTGGCTCCTATTCCAATTCGAACTTGATACCTTAACTTTGAAGGGTACCTCAAAATCGTGGGTTTACATACTAAATTAGCCGTGGGGCACGAAAACTGCTTTTTTCTGCTACGGCTGTGGAGACGGGGGTCTGTGGGTGAATCTGCAGCCAATCAACACAGGTCGTCGGAGATAAGTACTGAACTTGTCCGAATCCGTACTCTTGACACGTCATCGATCGATAATCAATATTATCGATTTTCGCGCTTTTTGCACAAAATGCGGCTAGGAGTGGTGATTGCTGATGGGATTGGTTTTCTTGGTTGGAGAATTTTGCTCATCAGTCATTATCGATAAATACCGATCAATAATATTGATTTTTTCGCCTGTTGCACAAAATGCCGCAATGATTTTTGAATGTTGGTGGCTCTAAGTCACTTGTTTGGGAAATTCTTCTCATCATGCAAGACCAAATATTAATGATCAATAATATCGAATTCTCACATGTTGCACAAAATGCGGCAATTAGTGGTATGTTTATGGTTTTGGGTAATAAGTTTCAAAAATTGTACTCATTCGAGAATCTCGTTGTTAGATGTTTCATCATTCCGAAATGAAAATCGTTGAGCAAAATTAAAGTCAGAAAGGGAACCTTCGGGAAAAATATGAGAAAATTCTGAAAATTTAGCTTCCTGGCAAAAGTAACAATTTGGTAATGATGAAAAAAGTTTCCAAAATGTCTTGATATATCTTAAAAAAATGATTTGGCGTAAAATGGCCTGGAAATATAAAAAAGCTAGGAAATGAAGTGAAATAACCAAAATTGCGATTTGGTGGTCGATCATTTCACAAGCTTCTCTGTTAAACTTATCAAAACGAAATCAAGCGCGCAACGGAAACATTAAGCCATTTTTGAAAGCTGTAACAAGGGAATCAGCTTAGGTCAAGCTAGGCGAACTCCATTCCATGTCGTGCTTGATTTCGTTTTGATAAGGTCAACAGAGAAGCTTGTGAAATGATCGACCGCCAACTCGCATTTTTGGTTATTTCATTTCATTTCCTAGCTTTTTTATTTTTCCAGGCTATTTTACGCCAAATCATTTTTTTTAGATATTTCAAGACATTTTTGAAACTTTTTTTTATCATTACCAAATCGTTACTTTTGCCAGGAAGCTAAATTTTCAGAATTTTTTGGCTATGATTTCTGGTGTTGATGCGCTTTTTGGACGTCCTTCACGTGGATCGCGTTCAAGGCTTGTACGACCACGTTTAAATTCAGCAACCCATCTTTCTACTGTTCTAATTGTAGGAGAACAATCATTATAGACTTTTAACATTTGTTCGTGAATTTCTTTTGGTGCTACACCTTCCAAAAATAAGAATTTTATCACTGCACGATATTCAATTTTTTCCCTTGCTGTGACACAGCGACACTAAATGGCTTGTAAACAAAGAATGAATTGACAGATTGAAATGAAACTTCACATACGTTCATATGAAGAGTGCACCAACAGAACGAAAAAAATTTGGGCTAGTAGCAACGCCCTCTCTTATCGAACGACAAAACTTATTGAACAACCTGATGCCTCTGAATGGGATTACTCTCATCGCATGCTTTCATTCAGACTTTACTCTACACTTAAATCATTCCTCAAAGTGTCTTTCAACAATCATTGGGAGACAGATATACAATGGACAAATCACACAGACGAGGTATGTTACGATTTATTCAACAAACATGGTTTTCAGAAGATGCAGTGAACTTGATGCTCTTAGTTTTCGCCTTCAAAAATATTTGGTTGTAGCATAAGTTTCCCGCCACTCATTTCTGCGAAATTCGTCTGAATTAAAGGCAGTGTTCACGATAATCTTTGATTTTGAGATTAACCGCTAAATCGATTGTTTGGCACCCGAGTAGAACAGAAATGACGAAGAAACCGAGAAAAATACACCAGAAGGGCACGAAATCCTCAAGTATCAGCCCGCCTCTTAAGTATCAATGGAACTGTTCGTTGTGACAATGAATCTTTTGTGGACCCGTCTTTTGCAATTCTCCATTCTATGTTGCTCCGTTCTTTCCTTCGGGCCCTAACTAATACTGTTTTGCCCAAAATATTCTTCCATTTTCAATTATTCCCTTTTTTTACCGGTGACAACCACCGTGAACATGTTCATCCAACCAGACAACTAGTCCAGGCCATAGAATAATGTCACTGAAATAAGACGAATTAGTGCGTTTCTCGCCTTTTCTTCGTGATTTTGGTAACACTTGGTTGCCAATGCGTTGTTTTGAGTGGAAAACTTGGAAACGAGAATCATCGTGAACACTGCCTTTGAATAACGTAAGTGCCCAAAAGCGAACCACGCCGGCAAGGGCGAATCAAAAGAACCGTTGAGATCCGCGCCGATTGTACACACATATATCTAGAATCGAAAATGTATATATTCTGTTTGCAGCGGAATGCACAAACTTATGGTCCGCCACTGGCCCTCAACTGCGATATTCGACGCGTTCATGACCGGCCGATATGCATAGGCGACTCACTCAGCGATCGATAAGTCATTGCCTTCACTCAAAAGTATCTAGCTGGACGTGTGGCGTGCTAGGTGCGTGAGTGGCGGCAGTGACGGACGCATCGACCGCTCGCGGAGTCGTCGATGCAAACCGGGGTCGGCCGAAAACGCGACGATTACCATAGTAGAGAACCAGTAGAGGGCCAGTGGCGGACGACGACCGCGTGCCACTTTCGTGTCTAACGCGTAGCAAAGCGTACCTTAGTCGTGACCGTGTGCTTAGACCGCGCTTATTCGCGTGCCGATCGCCCCTGAACGTAGCCCACCCCTCGGTCTCTACGCATTTCGTCCGCGGTCGATGCCTCTCCTTATTTGAGTAGGGTATTAGTTTCCGAATAATTGTGGAACATTGTAGATCAGTGACAAAGCGAAACACCATTACTTCAACTTTCAGAGTGAGCAGAGAGTGGAAAAATTCGTATTCACTACAGCTTTCAAAATAGAAAGCTGGAACGTGCGAACAGAACTTCTTCTCATATGGCGTAATATTACCAGGAAGTACCCTGAATTCGAAGCCTTTGTGTTTGATGAGAACAATTTCTATTCCGACCAGGTAAGCGGCCTACGCAAGATCTCTACGTAGAATTTAGTCTAGTGTTTAGACGGGGATGTGGAGGAGGATCGCCGCGCGCAGTCGAAAACCCCGCTGGCAGGTGGTGTCGTGAACGCCGTACGAGCCGCCAAGGATCTCACCTTGTCCACTCCTTAGACTAAACTAGACAAGAAGACCATATGTATAATTTTGAGCCTTTGGCCATTTCTAGAGTAGTGAATGAACAGGGTCGCGGCGGTAGATAGCCGCTCGTGATTGAAAACCCGTTGCCCGGTGAGCACTGCGTGAATAGCCGCAAATGGTCGCGTCTCGTCCATTCGCTAAACAAAACTGGCGAAAGGCTTCTGTGCATAGCACTGTACGTATGGTCCATCTCATTCAAGTTGGAAGCCACACTCAGCACAATCATCCGATCGATAGTCATCATTCCTTCGTTTCGCGGCGTGCACCTTCCCGCCAAGCAGCGTCGCGGCTCCCTAATCGAAGGACACCGACATTACGTACAAATATACAAGAATTGCTAATTTGTTTAGCAGAGAACACCGTCTCTTCCCAACTTTTATAGAAGGTATCGACCTAGTTACTCAAGTGTAAAGCCTGAATTGAAAACGCTCATTGTGCGTTTGGTAAAATAATGAAGCTGATCTCATTGGAGCAATAATGGAACCGCCTTTTCTTGACTGCAGCTTCGACATCTGGCGCTTAGCCAGCCATTGACACCATGTTTACTGCCGCAAACTGGTCCAAAGGTGGTTGCTTCTTGCGCAACGCGCTATTTCCATTCAGAACCTGCTTTCTTGACTACATGCCGTCTAAAGTAAAAACTGCTCGTTTACACTGGCCACGTCCCGTGTCGTTTCTGAGGAACACCCGAACTGTCGTCGGTTCCTTCTGCTAATATTGAAGAGGCTCCGAGAGGCCTCCCGGGAAGGGGAAGTCTACGCGCTCTTGGGCAATTTTTTCGATCATGCGTCTTCCTAATTATCCACCTGTGAGACAATTAGTTTTTTTCCACCCACTAGGAAGGTAACTAGCAGGTAGACGAAGGGGTTTGTGACTGTTATGTCGATGGAGTGTGGCTGAAAACGATCATTGGCTTCCTGAAATTCAGCGCGCGCTTTCCCCATCCACCCGTGCCACTGAGGCAGTGTAGTACATTCCTTCCGAAGTGCCTTGATAGCAAAGCTGAAGGACCTCACTCTCCCTGTCAGCTAGCTCCTCTCCATCTCTACGCTTCATATCTGCCTCTTCAGAAACTCGTGGCGTCCAACGGGTGGTTGACACCAGGGATGAGCGGAATAAAAATACGAAATTTCGGAAATCGGTTTTCGGGTTTCGGAACAAAAACGTTTTTTTCGGGTTTCGAAAATCGGGCGCGAAACGCCTGAAAATGCGCGGAAATGCGGTTTTCGGAACGCGAAACGCGGAAAATTTCAGGAATCATCTATTGTTTTCTTCCTTCCAAAGGACCCGATATTTTCGCATTCCGCAGCGTTTTTTTCGGTTCTCGGAATGCGGAACGCGGAATGCCAAAAATGCGCGAAACTGCGGGTTTCGGAACGCGAAACGCGGAACTCCGCTCATCCCTGGTTGACACGTCACCTTCCTGGCTCACCGCTTGCTGGATGGTAAACACAGATCATCACTGGAAAGTTTAGGCGTTTCCATGTTTGATGAGGTTTGGGGCTGCGTTTGAGCCTATTACTCACCAGTTACGAATTACGATTCACGAATTGCGAGGATTTTCGAAAATCACGATTTACGAAATTTAAAATTTCAGTTACGCACAGTCCTGTACCACAGAAGTGCTGATGCACTGGCCCTTCCTGAAATTTCTGTGTAGGCCGTGTTAGATTATTCGAATATATTCGAAGATCGAATATGTTCGAATAATTGTCAGTGTCGATAGTCGATTTCGAATAATAATCGAATATGAGGTTTTTTCGATAGTCGATTTCGAATAATAATCGAATATGAGGTTTTTTCGATAGTCGATTTCGAATAAGGATCGAATATCTGTTTTTTTTTCGATAGTCGATTTCGAATAATGATCGAATATCTGTTTTTTTTTTCGATAGTCGATTTTCGAAATATAATAATCGAAAATCGGAATTTTTCGATTACTCGATAATCGAATAAATAATCGAATAATTTATTCGAATGTTTACTCGATTGCGAATATTCGAGCACAACTACACTAATTAACACAGTGTAGAAATGTTCACAGAATGGTCCCGCGCGGCTCGTACTTCAAAGAAGTTGCTTAGATTCGAAAACAGGCTAAGGCTTTCCCGGCAGCACAATTTCTTAGGGAATCACCATCAGAATTATTGTGGGCTGTTTGCGGCAAGGCTTGAATTTCGCCATTTCACTTTCACCTTTTTTCCCCAAAATTCGGAACTTGTTCCGATTTTCGATTTCCAAAATGTTAATTTTGTTTCGATTTCCGTTTTCCGAAATTTCAATTTTGCTTCGATTTTCGAGTCCCGATTTCTGAAATTCGAAATTTTTTCCGCTCATCCCTGGTCCTGATGAAGTATGTTTGTCAATCAAAAAATGACCTATAAATAGGTTTTCAGTTTCGGTCTCATTTTTTCACACCACAAACTGGCTCAACTGAGGCTTTGAGATAGCAGTGCTATATTTCTGCCGGTACAGTGTGCACCAGGGCTGTGCGGAAATCTTTTTCAAGATTTTCGGAAACGGAAACGGAAGAAAAATGGCTGAAAAACGCTGGAAACGGAAATCCGGAAACGGAAACGGAAGAGAGCGAAAAAATTGTAGTATGCTTCAATAATAAGTTTCGCCGCTACTCATGGTTTGCAACTGCCCTTCAATATTCTGTGATTTCAATCTACTCGCTCACGTACTCGTAGGGTTGCGCTTTGAAACAGCAAGCGAAATGGAGGACAAAGAGATTCGCGCCATATAGGAGGACGTGCTGCTGCTGCTTCTCCTATTGTGCTGCAAATAAGTCTGGTCGAGCAGCTCTTCCCCTTGTGTGATTTTTTGTTGTTGAGTTCATCTCCTCCATTGATTTTTCTAGTGCGCATGAACAGTGTAGGACATTGTTCTACGACGGTGGGGGTCCGTTATAAAAGTCGCTATAAGGCGCCCGCTGAGAGGGCAGTTGGCCATTCGAAGTCGGTCCCAGATGGTGATCTCGAGTCAATTCGTGGACATTGAATTTGGGTGCTGAGAAGATCTTCCCCTTTTCTGATCTCAGAAAAGCCCTTCTCTGGCAGACATTGGCAAGGTTGCCCTCTTTGCTGAATGCCGTGAATGGGATCGTACCTAACTAGTAACTACCGTAAAGGGTATGACAGCCCAAAATCTCTCTGGATTCGCCTAACAGGCTGCTGTTAGCTGATAGTGAGGGTTGCGCTCCAGGGCCGACACCAAATTCAGCCCCTCGTCGACAGCAATAGGTGCTACTAATGGCAGCAGAGCTGGAAATGGGGAGAGGGGAAAATCCAGTACACGCTGGCAACACATGCTGCTGACAACCAGGGTAGTTTAACTAGATGTCTGCCATGGAGCGCTATTCTTATTGTGCTAAAGTGGAACCCCACGAAAGTTTGAGTATGAACTAGAACTTTTCTCTCCCAAGTCACGTTGAGGCGCTCAACGATTTCTGATTCTAGCGCTTCAGTGATAAAAAATCAATCCTAGAAAATCATGTGCTCTTCGAATTGAGCTTGCTGATGAAGAGCCCAAAGAGTCAGTAACTTATCTTCTGCATCTCTGCGCGCAGTCTTGGATGGGCATCAGGGATGTGCGGCAAACGGTTTTGAAAAATCGGCAAACGGAAATCGGCAAAATTTGTCCAAAAACGGCCGGCAAACGGCAATCGGCAATCGACAAACGGCAAAATAAAAAATCTTGTACATAAAAACGATACGAATGTTCGAGAAGTAACGGTGAAAAATTACTATTTTTTCAATGCGCAGTTCGTATTGCAATAGCAAGGTAAGAAATGGCTTTGGAATAACACCCCAAAAAGCTGAACTTCTTACGTTGGAGCAATACCTGATACAGAAAATCAGCACAGGAATGACTACTCTTTCGAACACTTGTAATAGGAATGTTGTGGTGAAAGGATAGTAATTTTCAGAGGCTCTATGATGTGAACCTTTTTCGGAACAGTAGTCATTCATTTGTTTCGTGTTTCAGATTCATCGCACAAATTTTAGGTATGGTGCAATTCAAGTTTAGCGGGCGAGCACTCGAAATCTATTTGAAGAAATGAAGAGCTTAATGCGGTTCTACTTTAGCTGATTATTTTATAACAGGGGTGGCACCCACACCGCTTCGCGGAGTACTTGTGGGCTTGCCTCACGGTGTGTTTACTATTTGACCGGAATTTGGATAAAAGATGATGGCGTGGGAAAATGAGACTGAACCGCACGTTTTCGGACAGTTTTGGGAGCATTTTTAAGAAACTGCTCCATCTTCGACAACCCTCTCCCCCTTCGATCTTTTGAAATTCTCCTGATCTGCGCGCTAGCAACTCAAATAAAGGCTAGCTTGCTCTCATAAGTCAGGGCGGAATAGGCAGCGGAGCGGTCGGTCATGACAAAATATAACAGTGATAAGGAGGTTTTGACATGATAAGCCCGATAAGTCTTGCTTCGACCGGCTCAAAATGAGGGAGCTAGGCTATGCATGCAGTTGGGTAGTCTCTCGAGCTCTCCTAAAGATACGAGTCCTGAAAAACCGCGGACGTTTCAAATCACTTCCTTCCCAGACAACACGCCACCCCTTCCTCCCAACTTATCATCCCCGAGTCCAGGGATTTAGTTTATGACCAAGTCACGAATCCAATTAAAATGGATGTTCCCCACGCCGTGTACACCGTCTCCGACCCTTCAAACCCAAAACTGCAACTTTCAACACAGTAGAATGTTTTCAGTGCAATTGTGAGCATAATAGTAGACGGCGAAGTGCATAAGCCCACAAACTGCCACTAGAGTCCAGCATCCTTTACAGGAAGCTTTTACAATCCCAGTGAAATCTTGCTTACACACCAAGACAGTAGCGCTCTCTCAGCAAAGTCTTGACGCATTCCTCGGCGCTCTGCGCACTCCTAGCGAGCTACCGACACCTGGCACGTTCCCAGTCGGGTCCTACCCACTTTTCTTGTCTGATGCCCTCACAGTTTGTTCCCACTCACTTTTCTCGAAGCTTGGCGCACTCCCAGTTGGGTCCCACGTGCTTTTCTGTCGCTCTGTGCGCTTCCAGTAAAACACCGCGTATTCTGTGGTCAACGGTCGAAGGTCAATTCTCTAGCCGTTTATTATGATGTAAGATGATCTCGATAGAAATGTATTGTTACCAAATATCTGAAACAAATCGATCCATCCAGTGTTCATTTTTCTGAACCCTTTATGTATTCTACTGAAATTGTTCACGGTGTTAATTCTTGTCCCGAAGAGCCTAACATTATTTGCCTAAGGTTAGATCAATTGGCTTGAAGTTTTCAAAGTATATGTATACACTGCGACGCATAAGTATAGCAACACCTCCGATATAGGTGCATATGTTGGGTCGAACTTTTGAATATTTTCTTGAGTTTCTCTGTTTTCTCCTACGGCAAAAACGCTGGATCAAGTGGTATGACCAGGGATTGCTCATTCCGCTTTCAATTATGGAGAAAAGTTCGTATGAAGTATTATGGAATATGGAGAAAAAGAAAATGTTCCTATACTTAAGCGTCGCAGTGTAGCCCGTCTATCTCCTTTCGAGCCGGTCGCAGCAAGGCTTGTCGCGCTTAGGCGCTATTCATACTACTCAACGCCAGCGCGGCACGCGCGTGCCGTTCTGGCGTGGCGTTAGAGTATGAATAGTTTCCAAGCGCGTGACGCGCGTGCCGCGCTTGCGGAGACTATGAATACTCCAGCGGCGACGCCTAGGCGGAGCGGAAAAAAGCGGGCCTAACTTTTCCACACAACCAAATTCTGTAAATGCTTTCACAACCACGACAGCAGAGGACAGCGGTGGAATTAATTATAAAGAAACGAAATGAAATTGATGATGATTTAGTAGTGAAAATTTTTAAAAAGCCAACACGGCCATCGCCGCCATGGCGGAGCAGGCGTCACGCGCGTGCCGCGCGGGCGAGGCGTTAGGCCATTCATACTCAAACGCCACGCCAGCGCAGCACGCGCGTACCGCGCTGGCGTTGAGTAGTATGAATAGCGCCTTACCATGCGCGTCCTAATCGCGGAGTTTGTTATCTATTGCGCACTTTTTGCCGAAATTTGTCGAAAAGTGAGAGGAACAACGGCAAACGACAATCGACAAAAATCGTCCGAAACCGGCCGGCAAACGGCAATCGGCAACCGGCAAACGGCAATTGCCGCACATCCCTGATGGGCATGCGCTGCAGAGGCAAAAAGAAAAGATTTCTGACTCTTCGCGCTCCCCATCGGAGGACTAGATTGGAACGGAGGATACCTTCTGTAGCCGGTAAAGTCAAGCCCACGCTGGGATCGCCCTATGTGTCGATAGGGGGCCGCAAGCTGAAGGTGCCCGCTTGCGGTCACATATACAACTTAAACTATACCTACCACTGCTTTCTTCCGTTTCCGGGCCAAAAAAACCGGAAACGGAAACGGAACGGAACAGCCCAAAAATTACCGGAAATACGGAATCGGAAACGGAACACTTCCGCACAGCCCTGGTGTGCACGTTAAGTCTCATTTCTTGCTATCTCGTTGTTTTTAGAAACTAGTAGGTAATATCGTTCATCATCCGTCAAAACGTTGTCTTGTTGTCTCTTATATAGGTATTGATAGTTGTTATTTGAGATAAGGAGATCATATTCTAACCTCATTTTGAATTGTTAAGTTGTTGATCGAAGACTAGGATGAATGTCCGTTAGTGTTAGTGTTTTACCAGCATTTGAAAGAATTTCGCCGCGACGCGGCGGTTTTGAAGAGCCAGCGGCATTTATTCTTGGGGTCTACAGTAGAGTTTATCGAACCGAATAAAAATTTTCGAATATTCGAGTAAACGAATAATTCGAAAAATTGACTCTTTCGAAGATTCGAATAAACGAATTATTCGAAAAATTGACTTTTCCGAATAATCGAATTATTCGAATATTCGTTTATTAAGCCGAATATTCGTTTTCCGAATTTTCGTTGACACACTCTAGTCTACAGGTGTCCAACTACCGGTCGACAAGTATCCATCTCCCGGTGGATAGGAATCCAACAAACGGTTGACAGGTATTCTACAAACGGTGGATTGGTATCCAACTACCGTTGGACAGGTATCAGGGATGAGCGGAGTTCCGCGTTTCGCGTTCCGAAACCCGCAGTTCCGCGCATTTTTGGCATTCCGCATTCCGAAAACCGAAAAAAACGCTGCGGAATGCGAAAATATCGGGTCCTCTGGGAGGAAGAAAACAGTAGATGACTCCTGAATTTTTCCGCGTTTCGCGTTCCGAAAACCGCATTTCCGCGCATTTTCAGGCGTTTCGCGCCCGATTTTCGAAACCCGAAAAAAAGTTTTTGTTCCGAAACCCGAAAACCGATTTCCGAAGTTTCGTATTTTCATTCCGCTCATCCCTGACAGGTCCATCTATCTACTTGTTGACAGGTATCCCATAAACGGTCGACAGGTGTCTAACTACCGACCGACAGGTATCCAACTAGCGGTCGATTAGTGTTCAACTACCGGTCGTCGGGTAGTCGACGGACAACTCTAAGGGAGTCACGGGCAACTCTAGGGGGGTGACAGGCAACCTTAGAGGAGCGGTCCCGCCCCTTTTTAACGGTCGTGGAGAAGCACGCTGTGAGGTGATTGCTTGTCGACCACCCGTTGGACGCCGCGAGTTTCAGAGTCTGTTCTCACAGTAGGGGTAAAAGGACCACTGCCATTGGTGTTTTAAGCAGGAGGAACATTATCAGTGTCCACGCACCAACAGCGGGAAGGTGATATGCCCTTCCCGATCTCAGAATCCTTTTAATAGCGCCACTGATGGCTACGTCCACCTTGTCGTAAATTAGATCTACCCGACTTTGTTTTCATATACCTACCTGCGAATCAGGTGATGGAATCGTGATTGACCGCAATGTGTTAGCCCTTATCACGCAAAGGGTTTCCATTGCTATATCGTGAAGGAACGGACGTCGTTTACATCTCTCGGCGGCTTAGGAAAATCGAAAATCGATTGGTATTGATTCCTTCAATCAGGGTCAGAAAAATATCAGGAAACTGCCCGCCGCACCACAGCTGTACTGATCTGCTTGTTCTGGTATTGAACGTGAACCATTTCAGAACGCTATCACTTTTCCGTTTGAGCATTAGCTCACGGCGGCTACAAAGGTTTTTCGAACTTTGTGACAAACCCGATTTTGGAAGGTGCTTACTACCCGCAGACCCGACGTCACGGTGAAGCCACTCCCGTGGGACCTAGGCAGTGATGAACTTTCAACCAAGATTATACGAACTGTAGCAAAAAAACCGAGCAAGCTACCTACATACTGCATTAGGGGTATCGAGCGTGTATACTACAGAACATAACCAGCAGCCTGGTGCCTCTCACCTCAAGAAACTCCCAACCAACCAACTCTCCCTTCAACTGCATCCTGTACATACATTTGTATGTACATAATTACGAAATATCCTCTGCTTCGGAGACAAATTTGTTCCTTCGCGTGCGGGCGCGGAGCGAGGGTAGAGACAGCGAGAAGGTGTGGGGAAGAAGGAGACACAGCATACGCTCGCGCACGCGATCGATAGAAATCAATTTCACTCCGAAACAGAGGATATCTTGCCCTCCTGCGTACATAGGAGAACCCGGTTACACGCAGGGTTCTCGATAAAATCGGTTGTTGTGCTATCCCCATGCAAGGGTAGATCTGGTCATCACAAAAGGGAAAATAAGTAAAAAATTGGAGAAAAAAACGCTCAGGAACAAGTTATTGCTTGGTGTCCTCCCGCCCCCAATTATCGAGATTAGTGTAGAAGCCTGTTTTGTAAATTTTTATTTTGCTTCCAAAGTAATTTCTGAGCGTTTCTGGAGACTATTGACTACTTAAACAGCATATGACACGACGGATAAACAAGCATTAATGAAAACCTCGTTAATTAGGCGGCTGGCCGACACCGGTAATTAGTATACATTGGATCCTAATTAGAAAAATTTCGCGGATACTCGGATTTCGGATAACTCAAAAATCAAAGGTCGCGAATATCCGACTCAATCGGATAGATTTAGAATAACATCATAGGATAATCCGAATCATTCGGATAGGGAGGCTGAACGGAGAGTCGGATCTCGGATCAATTCGAAAATTAGGTTTCTTCGGTGATTCGGATTTTGGATAACTCGGATTTTGACCTTTTTTCGGTGAGTCAGAATCCGAATATCCGGATACAAGTTGGTATAACGCAAAAAGCCTATCGGAAATCGATAGTCTGGCAGAAATATTCGAGAAAGAAAAGGTTTTTCTACTGTACCATGACAAAACAATTCATTGATATTAATCTTCATCTCGAAATATTTTCAAACCAATCCTATTTTAAAGGCAGTGTTCACGATAGAAACCGTCTTCAAGTTTTCACCGGAAATCGAAAGGGGCAGGGCTCATGGCAGCAGCAAAGTCGAAAAAAGGGCTAAAACCTGCTCCAAATAGCCCTGAACTTCTGTGTAAAGCGCGATCCCCGCCCACTCCTTTCAACGGCTATTCATCAAAGCAAACAACAGAAAAATTAACTCCAACACAAAACACGAATACCAATAGATCAAACCATTCTACATAATGCACCGATTGAACAAATTCACCCAACTTAAATATTATTTCTTCTTCAGTGTTTTTCAGTTGTTCGTTTCGATCAATGGCCGTTGAAGGGTGTGGGCGGGGATGGCGCTTCACACAAAGGTTCAGGGCAGTAGGGCTACTTGAGAAACTTCTTTTAGCCGTTTTTTGACATTGCTGCTGCCATGAGACCCGCACGTTTCGAATTCCGGTGAAAACTCGAAGACGGTTTCCATCGTGGACACTGCCTTTAACCCCCCATTCACGACTTGTCCCACAGGTGGGACACGCTTTTCAAAAAACAATTTTTTCGCCGCAAGAAGGAACTTACAAACCTATGATCAATGCATTGACCTACCCTAGACATGCTCGGACAGTCGGGGCTTAGTACGTCGGCATAATACCGTTAGTACGCCAGGGCAAACCTGACGTACTAATGCTCGTTGTGTGCAGGAGCTGCTGGTTGCGGCAGCATATCCTGCCAACGTATGCTGGCGTACTAACACTCATTAACGACAGAATTTGGACTGCCACCCTCCTTACGGTGTTGGGTATAATTCTTGTCACAATAAGTTTTGTCGTTCGATAAGAGAGGGCGTTGCTACTAGCCCAATTTTTTTTTGTTTTGTTGGTACACTCTTCATATGAACGTATGTGAAGTTTCATTTCAATCTGTCAATTCATTCTTTGTTTACAAGCCTTTTAGTGTCGCCGTGTCACAGGAATGGAAAAAATTGAATATCGTGCAGTGATAAAATTGTTATTTTTGGAAGGTGTAGCACTAAAAGAAATTCACGGACGAATGTTAAAAGTCTATAATGATTGTTCACCTACAATTAGAACAGTAGAAAGATGGGTTGCTGAATTTAAACGTGGTCGTAGAAGCCTTGAAGAAGATCCACGTGAAGGGCGTCTAAAAAGCGCATCAACACCAGAAATCATAGCCAAAATACAGAATATGGTTTTGGAAGATAGTTGATTAACTCAGAGAGATTTAGTAGATCTGGACGAGGATGTGTTTGGTGAGGGGGGATGGGGGTGTCCGCAAAGGTCATGAGCGGGTCTACAATTTTTTTGACTCGATATTCCTCAAAGTTGGTACCTTTGACTCGTTTCTGACGCTTCTAACGACGTAAGCGTTCTGATTGGAGCCGGACGGCCCCAGTAACGTATCCTGTTTTCGAGTGTGATTTATTTACGTTCATCGCGTGCGTCTGCACGCGTACACTGCGTCTCCTTCTCCCCACTTTTTCTCGCTGTCTCTACCCTCACTCCGCACAAGCGCGCGAGGGTAGAGAGTAAATCTGGCTTGGAACCAGAAGATAGTTATCTTCGCACGCCAAGCATGTTATCATATATATCACTCCCGCGTACATGCAGTCGCCCTCTCTACCTGAAGATCAAACCAGGCAATCAGTTCTGGTGCATATTCGATCATAGATCCGCTTTCTCATAAGTAGACGCTTTGCCACTCCCGCTTCGCCACTTTGCCACTTCCGGGCGGCCACTTTGCCCTGCGGATCCGTGAGCACGTCGACGGAAAGAGATGCTCACGTGAATCAACCCCGTTGGGTGCACACCGTGTAAGAAGACACAATGGAGAAGATTTCAACGTGAAGGTAGTTATCCTGCAATGCGAAACTGAAATCATGCCTAGGAAAACGTTAGAGGCATTTTGGATACAGACTAAAGGCCCGGCCATGAATCGAAGGGAGGAGTGTATTTCAACAACAGCTGCACTCAGTTCATTTATCCAGCTCTGTCATTTTTGATACGCACACATTGCGACCAGTCTGTGACCTCGAGTACAGCAGTGTCTCATTCTTAATTTCCCTCGCTCACTGCTGGCCGGAAGTGTCGACGCACTGCGTTCGATTGTAAAGTGAGGACTCTGGGGGGTACGGCGCCGTCTGCGCGCGGCAACCGAAGCAGTTCACAACATCGGTTGAACGCGTACGCGGTGTTTGTGCGTACAATTTTGTTTAATTGACTGGACCACTTTAAGGCTCTGAAGAAGGCATCAGACGCCGAAACGCGTTAGCCAGAAAAATAAAGATCCATAACAACCTCGTGGCGGCTCAAAATAGAAGAAATAGCTAATTACTCTATATGGTTCTGCCAGAACGCTAACGCCGCTGTAAACGTTAGAAACTAGCCAAATGGCCGTATTCGAGCGATTCTTAATGGCCGAATCGGGGAGCTCCGCCCTGCCAATAGCTGCAAACAAACGCAGGAAATGCGTTAAAACTGGTGATTCTAAGGTTCTGAATTCTATCACGGACGAGGTTGAGAGGGGAGAGGGACTTTAGGATAAAATCAGAGATCACTGGTGTAATTAAAAACTCGTTAGCGCTGTTCGCACCTCGGCTCGCTCGCCAGAAGGCCCCTCCCACCTCGAGAGAGAGAGAGAGAGCAGACAGCCAAGATCGCGCGGCGGTTTCCGCGCGGCTAGTTATGCAGGCTCAATTGCTGTCTCTCGGATTACGATTGGACCACAGACGGTAACTGATCCACTGCCAGTATATTGATTACAGGATTGACAGCACATGTTCATTAGATTAGCATTCAATAGATATTACATCACGTGGTAACCAGACTGTTGTACGGAGGCTCCATCGGTCATCCATGCGGCGCAACACGTGTCCTGCCCATCGGTGTTTAGACTGGGCCATGAACAGAAGAGGGTTCATTAACTGCGACTGCTTTCGAAGATCAGCACTGCGTAGGCCACCAGCTCGCTGGGCACGACGATTAGTCTTCAGTAGTCTGCGTTCCAAGGCCCTGTGAGCTGTCCTTATGGCCTGTGTGGTCGCCTTCGCTTCCGCCCATGTCTCGGTTCCATAGCACAACGCAGGTAGCACCGTGGTGTCGAACAAACGTGCTCGTGTCTTCACATCCCGCAATTTGTCTGTCACTTCCACTATCGATCCAAGTGCAGACCAGCCCGCTCGTCGTCTCCGTCCGATCTCCGTAGATAAGTCGTTTTGCATGTTCACCTCTCTTCCGAGATAGACGTAGCTGTTCGTAGTGGGTAGGGGACAGGGGTGTGCGGAAAATTATTTTCGGTAAATTTTTTACCAAAACTTTTTACCGATTTTTTTTTCGGTAAATACGGTAAAAACGGAAAATTCGATAAAAATTCTGACTTCGGTTTTTTGGTGCCTACTGTCGTTCTCTGCGCCAAAATCCGGTCTGCAACTGCGGACTGCGGCTGTTGCATCATGCGACGCGTGATAATCGTGCTGGGAAAAGGGTGAATCGTGCCGGGAGCAAGTGGTCCCAGCACGATTAACACGTGTCGCATTGCGCAAAAGTCTCAGTCCTCAAATGCGGACCGGAATTTAGCCCAGAGAACGACAGTATCCCATACCATAGCACAAATGACCGACAATATTCATGTATCATTTTCAATAGTGCATCAGGATAGTGCAGATAATGAGTGAGTTTTGCATATTAAACTCAGCTCAACGGCTGAACCTGATCAGCAGGACCTTGATTTTGGGAAAAAATGACATTTCAAAATTTTATGGTGTCAAGGCCTTTCTGTAGTCACTCAAAATCAGGCCAGATGGGAAAAACATCCTTCCCGCCTCAACTGTGCCCGCAAAAGTACTTATTGGTCAGTGAGGAAAGGTGCGGGTACGATGATTTCACAATGGAGTCATTCCAGAACGGCAGTGTATTCAGTGTTTTGTCGGGGTCTTCGAAAAGAATTTTTCAAGTTACTGAAATATCCGCTTTAGAACCCTGCTGCCTTGGAAATCTGCTGACATTTTTGAAAAAAATATGCACTTCTCGGAGTAGTATCTCGCTAAGAAAAAGCACGTGACACAAAAGGTGAAGAGATCGTTTGAGCATTCAAAAACTAGACCAAAGGGTTAAAAAAGAATAACAAAAAGAAAGATGAAGAAGGATATCGCGCCAAATGAATGCATAAACAATAGCAAACCTGTGAAATAAGAGTAAGAAGTAGGCCTATTAGGCAAAAAACACCAAATTTTTTTCGGTAAAAATTTCGGTAAATTTCGAGAAAAACTCGGTAATTCGGTAAATCAAAATTTACCGAAAAACACCGGTAAATCCGGAAAATCGGTAAATCGGTAAACGGAAAATGCACACCCCTGGTAGGGGAGTGCCAGAGAGACGAATGGGGCTGTCGTCACACCACTGGTTGCGCATCACTTGGGTTTTCCTCAGATTCATTGTAAGGCCGATCGCTTTTCCTGCAGCGTCCAGTTCGTTAAGCATTCCTTCGACTTCTGCGGAAGACGCATCCAGCAGCACAATGTCGTCAGCGAAGCGCAAGTTGGATAGTCTGCACCCGTCTATGAGGATACCTTTGCCGTTCCAGTCGAAGTGGCGCATCACGTCTTGTAACGCGGTCGTGAACAGCTTCAGCGAGATGGTAATCACCATCACTGGATGTCCCTTGCTCGGGATCGGTCGAGCTGGTTGAGATGTGGTCCACACGGCGGCGACGCGCAGTGAAGATGGATCATCAAGGTATCAAGGTATAACACGCGGATAAATTATTAATTTGCACAAGTATTTGGTGACAAAAATAATACAGAATTACACAGCTGAATTCGTTGCAAAACGCGACATCTTTTTGCAGTACTCCACATCTCGTTCCGAGAAACGCCATGGTCGATTGCCTTCCTGAACCTGAAATATTTCCTTGGAATTTTAGTTGATATGTATTTTTGAAAAAAAAAACTGTTCTCATGTGAAAGTTTGATTACCTTTCCATTTCCTCTGCGATTTTCCCTCTCCGTCGCACATCCCTTACTTCAAGAATGCGAGCGTTCCAAGGATCCTGGAATGAGAAGAAATTCCACCTTTACATGAAACTTTTCAAGAATCGTGACAGGAGATTACCTCTTCCAATCTTTTTAGAGCAGCCCGTGCCTCACAATCGATTTTTTTCATTGTGTCTATCAAAATACTCAGTGGAGGGTGGTCTCCTTCGATCAAAATTCCTAATCTCCTGAGAATTGTAATTATCATTTCACTTAGAGCCTTTTTTGCATTTCGCTAACCTGTGAAACGCCTCAGCAAGATTAGTCGTCCTTAATTCTTCAACTTTTTATGACGTGCCACCAATCGCCCACTCTCTTATCCCTTTCCAATCCTTGCGTGTGCCGGGTCAGTGCAAAGCCATTCCTTTTTCTATTCCAGGCCTGTGAGAGATGGAAGGCACAGCCCTGCACTGACGCCGTAGGGAACGTTTTGTTCGCCGCATTTATGGCGGCTTTTTCGTAGTCAAGGACCACCCGAGTAGGAAACACACTCAAATGCGGCTTCAGCGCTCCGAATATCCTCCCTAAAGTTTTGGGGTGCACGGCGTGCACACCATCTGCCACCAGTGTGTGCAGCCCATTCTGACAAGCCTTCTGAAAATAGAAGATTTTTAATCAAGGTAAGATGTGATAACGCCTTCCAAATCTAGTACCTGTATAGTGTTCATCAGGGGTGTGCGTTAATGAAAATTTTTTTTCGTTAACCGTTAATCGTTAATTTTTGAAAAAAAAAACCGCGTTAATCCGTTAATGCGTTAACACGTTAATTTTGCATTTCGTTAACAAATTTGAAAACATTACCTGACCACCACGAAAATCGATAAATAACCAGACGTCCCAAAAAAACATGAAACACGTTCCTTACCAAACACTGCAGTCCGTACACTCCAAACTTGGAAATCATCTTCATGGATTATTAATACTATCAGCCAGAACAATAAACGAATACTTTCAAGAATAGGAATCCTGACATGCAAAAAAAGCATAGATGGATGGAACATTAACGAAATAAAAATTAACGTGTTTTCGCAACTTTTTCGTTAACCGTTAATCGTTAATTTTTGAAAAAAAAAACCGCGTTATCCCGTTAATGCGTTAACACGTTAACGTTATTAACGCACAGCCCTGGTGTTCATGCTATAATACACATGAAAATCGGGCTCGTGCACCTGTAGGAAAAGTGAGCCATCTTCAAGTCGGGCGAACTCTTCTGGGACGTTCTCCATTGTGACAGTTCTATTGCCCACACACCGACATTTCTGAAAAAAAATATATTACGAGTTCTTTACGGCATTTCGACAATTTTACCTTGAAATCACTCGTCGTCGCTCACGGTATCCTCCTCTTCGAATCGCAGCTCGTATCCCGTCCTTTATGTCGGTGTTTTCCGCTTCATGGGGTCTTCCCAAGAGATCCATGTAAATCTCAACTGGCTTCTTCTCTGCCCACGCTGGATCGAACATTTTGCATTTCCTGAAAAAAAACTATAGTTAAGGCAAGAATGAAACTTTCTAGTTTGTTTTCTTGGGTATTTTGTCTCAAAATCTAATCCCGTAAACAGCTCGGTCTCCTCGTTCATAAGTGTACTTTCTGAGATTGCACTCGTGCTGGAGCGTGCATGGGTCGCTCAGGAACTCGTCTCCAGAAACCTGGAAAACAATTAATGAAGTGATGATATTAGGGGAAATCGTGGTAAAAAAAAGTTGATACTGACCTTGATCGTTTCGCCGCCAACTTCCTCGCCACGTCTTCTGCTTTCCTTTCGACAGTTCTGGCATCTGTACGCCTCGATGTTGTTTTTATTCTTATAAACTCTCGAAAAAAGTGTAGCAGTGCGGTGTTCCTGGAATTTTGTATATCAAAACGGTGAACTTTCCATACTTTACCTGTCACTCGCCGAAAAATCGCCTCCGAAGCTGTTGTGGACGCTCTTGATCCATTCGGTGAGCGAGGCGCATCTGGAAAAGGAGAGGCGAGTGGCACCGGCGAAGGCGCCCCCGAGTTTAGAGTACATTCAGATGACGAACCGCGAGAAAAAAATACGATTAAGAGATTTCCCTTCAACCTAATACTTTATTTTGATGATGAATATTGATTACTTGTTCTATTTCGATGATTATTTTAGGAGTTGTTCGATGATCACTATTATGTTTCATTTCGATGAATATTTTATAAAAATTCCATAGATTCCATCAAGTAATTCAATTTCCGTGTTCCACGCATACACATTCATTTATTCAATTGAACACCATTTGTTTCTTTTTAATAGAGATAACTACTGGTCTCGTTTTTATCCATATCCATTCGGTTTTCGTTACCTTCCTCTAAAGCCTCTTTCCCACTTGCCCGACCGACGTCGGACGACTCGTTATCGAATGTGTGATATCTATCTACCCTACCCTACCCATCTTATCTATCTTAACTTATCAAATTTGATAACGAGCGACGTCAGCCGGCAAACTATGAAAGGGGCTTAAGACCAATCAATGGGATTACCATGCCTCTATCTTTTCCTATGGCAGAGACATTAGGAGCGTCCCAACAGAACGATGCTAATGCCTCCACTTACCATCCTCGACGAGGGATAGGAGGGCAGCCCCATCGTCGCGTTACGGCGATCTGGTGGCCGCGCGGAGTGGGCGAGAGATTCTGAGTCGAGGGAGATAATTATACCTTCTGGTAATTCGAGTCGAGGTGCGAACCATCACTAATTACAGTCCCACTAATTGATTTTATCCTAAAGTTGCGCACCCGGCCCCGGAGAGTAGGAGACCACCATAGAAGGCTGGTGGTTGGGACCAGGGATGTGCGGAATTTTCTGTTTTCTGTTTTCTGCCCATTTTTTGCCATTTTTTCTGTTTTCTGTTTTCTGTAAAAATAGGCAAAAATTGGACAGAAAACAGAAAAAACGTGTACCGCGATTTGCAGCAGGATTGTCCTAGAAAAAAAGTGGCCGGATTCATCGAAGCTAAGCCGATAGGGTGAGGATGTACTTCACCCAGGCTCTCTGCAGTGGTACCACGCTAAACACTTTTATCTCGCTGTAAAGGTTATTCATTAGGGCACGTGTGGCGTGGTGGGAGGAAACGGCGCTGTTCGCTGTACACGGCCGGGTTCGATCCTCGCCGAGGTGAACCAAAAAAACTACCCTCCGTGATCCTTCAGTTGGTAACAGATTCATGTAGGGAGATGAAAGCGCTCACTTGGAAGTCGGCTGGCCCCGCAACCCGCTTAACAGGCACGAAACCCATTCTTCTGAGAAAATGTGCCGCGTCAGTGCCGGCAAAGTACCGCGATCCTCGACTGCGCCGCGATAGTTACGCGATAGTGCAGCAGCGGCTCCGTGATCAGACGATTCTGCTGCCGGTCCTAGAGCCTCGACAACGCCGCGATAGTGCCGCAGCAGCTCCGCATTAGGACCGCGCCGGCTCGGCGATGATGCAGCAGCGAACCCGCGTGGAGTACGATGCACTGTTCTGTGTGGTGAAACGAAATTGTCGCCGGTTCAATATACCCAAGTGTGAGGTACATTCCGAATTCCCTTAAGCGGAAAAGCGGCGGCAACCTCTGTCCTTATCAGACAAAGGACGTAACGACCGCAGGTGCAAGTTTTTGTTCTAACAATTAGACCCCCTCTAGTTGTCTAATAACTCTTAAATAACTCAATATCCGACACTCCCGAAGCAGCTGCGGCGTTATGGCGGAGCCAAAGCGGTACTGTCGGGTCCCCGCTACGGCTCCGCGATAGTGCCGCTTCGGTGCCTGTACTCGCCAAAGCGGCATTATCGCGGAGCCGCAGTATCAATTTCTCTCAGAGTCAAGCTTCTACGAAAACGACGTCGAATGCGCTGCGCATCCCAATAGGGATTCAGGAAGCCGATTCCTTATCTTTGTTTAATAGTGGATACTCTTACCCAGGGGTTCATCCTTTACGAATCCCTCAGATGTAACGCAAAGCAGTCTGGTGAAAGGAAAATTGCAATGTGACTCTACACTACAATAATAAGCCATTAACACTACTTAACGCCCACTATTGATATACGCTCCCCAGCCTACCCGCTTCGATGGAGCGAGGTAATGTTGGCCCCAACTGAGCCATGCACGCGAAACTCTTAATACGTGTTTTAATTCACTGCAACACAGAAGGCACAGAATTCAGTTAAAGGCAGCACACACGCTCGTAAACGTATTTGAGACTACTACGGAAATGGAAACGTATGGCTCAGAACACAACGCCTATGCTTTTCGAAGCGTCAAAAACAACCCACAATGCCGTTACAGTAGTAGCAAGTTTGGCCCCGCCCGTATTTTCACGCCCCTGCATTTGCCCTGTTCCTCCAACGCAGGGTTGCTGTGTCATATTGGTCGTCAGTGACGTGTGTGGTTCACTTATTAGGCAATCCACCAACAGCACCGACCGTGAAGATGGCCCAGCAACCTTGCGTTGGAGGAAGAGGGTAAATACAGGGGGCGTGAAAATACGGGCGGGCCAAACTTGCTACTCCTGTAACAGCATTGTATGTCGTTTTTGACGCTTCAAAATGCATAGGCGTCATGTTCTGAGCCATACGATTCTATTTCCGTAGTAATCTCAAATACGTTTACGAGCGTGTGTGCTGCCTTTAAGATGAAGCGCCAAGAAACTAATCGTGAGCCTATGAGGCAGATGATAATTCTGCCACAGAGGTACGAGAGGCTCTCAACGGTAGAGCGAACGGCATGTCAGGTCATTTATACTATGACGGCACAGACGCGCGGTACGGGCGTGACTTTCAGCTCTGAGGAGTAGTACAGTGTTCAAACCAGTAAATATCCCACAAGTGTCAAAATATGTACACTCAGGAACGGAAAGCTCGCTCCGACTGCAATACGTACTCCTTGAACAGACTTATGTATTGAGCTTCTAATAGAGTAATCGAGCTCTTACTGCCTGGTAAAAGGACGGTTTGATGAATATTTGTCATCTCAACGCACTCATATTGTGCAATTCTTGAGCGTCCATATTTGTTGCTCTGGCCAACTGTAAGGTTTTGAAAATTCAATTAAAGAAGTATAGATCGCTCAAAAAATTTATTAAAAAAGTTAAATGTTTTGGAAACTTTCGTTTAGTGTACGCTGAACACCCTTTATTGATTTTTAAAAATTTTCTGTTGTCTGTTTTCTGTTTTCTGCCCATTTTTGGAGATTTTTTTCTGTTTTCTGTCGAACTAGATTTTCTGTTTTCTGTTTCCAAAAATATTTTTCCGCACATCCCTGGTTGGGACCAATTAGCGCAATGGGTAGTGCTTCGCCACTGAATCATAGTTGATTTTTTGAACTATGCTCAGCTGCTTTTCTCCTTCAGTAACGTGCTGGTTCCCTTTCTTCATCTGGTTCATCCTGTACTTCAATCTTACTATTAGTCCTGTATTTTAATGCTCATCTTGTTGATCTCTATGGCATCTTAGGTGACGTAACCTTCTCAAACGGCGAGGTTCATCGGTGGAGACGGGTCAGGTATCCAGCGCCTCCAACTCCGATCGTGCGCCCCGAGTCATAATAATAGGATCACCTTTTAAGATTGAGAGTCTGGTCGTAATCTAGTCAGATGCTGGAGTTGGTCCTATTTCCTGTCTAAAAACAATATATGCAAAGTGGGAATAGAGCAGGTCAATTGAAATTGACTGTATTTTACTTCCATCGCCAATTACGAAAACTTGCGAATTACGGTTCAAAATGTCGTAAATCTTGAACCGTAATTACGCACACCCCTGGTACCAATCATCCACATCGAACTTGCAAATACCCGTGAGCTCCCGTCCAAACCTTTTCGAACGGGAGGCCCGTTCGATCAATACACATCGTTTTTGGGAGCCAATTGTACCCTCAATGCGCCATACTTTCACAAACAAATCAAACGAAGGGGATCAATGCCAATTACGCGCAAAATATGCGCTGACGATGCGCAGAAAATGTGCCGAAAATTTCGCAATGCGCGCCAATTGGAGTCTGCAGTGCAATTACGCACCTGCATGGCTACAGTAGGATGAAATGTCGAGTCGCCACATCAGGGGCCGTATGCACATCTCTGCCCGCGCGTCCCCGCGAAGCCACTCTGTGATTGGTCATTAGGTGAAATTGACCAATCATGGATGGCCTTTGCGGGGACGGGGACTCGCGGGGAGAGATGTGCATACGGCAGCAGATGTTTTTTTTTGAGTAACAGCACATGCCGAATCTGCCAATATCCGACCCATTTTTTGATACGAATCATGACTTATTTCGGATATTCGGTACCCGAATCAGTGTCCGACTTATGGCACATTTCGGTGATTCAGATTATGAATCAAACGGATTTTTGTGTTTTTTCGGTGAATCGGATTTTGGATCAGTCGGATTTTGACGTTTTTTCGGTGATTCGAATTTTGAGTCATTCGTATTTTGACGTTTTTTCGGTGATTCGGACTTCGAATCACGAAAATTTCGGCTCATTTGGAGTAGACTACAATGTTTAGTAATTAGCCGTTATAGTTCGTTTTTGAGCGTTTTTCCCGCAAATTTCCGGGTTTTATAACTTAAAGGCAGCGTTCACGATGATCATCATCGGTGACTTTCCGCAGTGAAATGATAGGCGAGAAGGACCCTAGGCTCCCAGTGTCGAAAGAACGGTAGAAAGCGAGCCAGGATCGACAAAATAACGGCTGCGAACAAGCGTTTCGGTGTACCAGATCCGCCCCCTCGATATGAACAAATGAAGACTCAGATTACAGGAATGATCAAGTCAAGAAAGTGCTGTGAAATGAGCTGATCGCTTGATTGCACTGATAGTCATCATCCTTCATAGCGGTCAATTCCTCCACGCTCAAAAATCAACGTTATCAAGGGAGGACCTATCTTGGCTCAAAAACGCGACTTTCACGTCCTTTTCACGCGTGCTTCGCTATATAGGGCACCAGACCTTCTGTAAACCGTGGAGATATCGGAAGTGAAATTTATCGTGAACACTGTCTTCAATTCGGATTATTTATACCCTAAAGAACTACGAGGAGGATAGTAAATATGCAAATGAGAGAGGGGTCCGAGACTTAGTGCACCCAAAAGGGCTCGCCGCCGTTACTCGCGGACAGGCTGCCAGCTGTCACTACAGTATGGCAGCCCCGCCCTTCGCTGACTGCGGCCGCGCCTCCAGATCGCGTCGCCGCGCCCGCGGTGAGAGTTGCGGCAGCCGCGACCGACCGCCATGAGCCTCCAATACGGGGCTTCCTTGATATTAAAGAAGCTGAATTTGTGCCTGGAGATTCATTGGCCTCAGGCTTCGGATCCTGGAAGCTTAAATGAACATCGAATTTTCGAAATGTTACTTTCAGATTTGGATTTTTTCAAGATTCGCCAAATGCACCTGAAATGACACATCGTTTTGAAATTGATGAAATTGGAAATTTAAAATGTGATCTACAGATTGAAATTTTCAAATTTTCAGAAAATGCATCTAGAGTTCCCAGATTTTTATAGCAGTTAGGATCGGTTGCAACTGGGAAGCTAATATGCCTCGAATCGGGATTGCTCAATTTAAAAAAAGTCAAATGTGATCTACAAATTCAAATTTTCAAATTCTCAGAAAATGCACATAAAATTCCCAGATTTTCACAGCAGTGAGGATCGGTTGCAGCTGGATAGCTGCTGTGCTCCGATTCATGATTGCTCAATTTAAAAAATTTAAAGGTGATCTACAAATTCAAATTCTCAGAAAATGCACATAAAATTCCCAGATTTTTACAGCAGTGAGGATCTGTTGCAACTGGGACGCTAATATGCTCCGAATCAAAATTGCTCAATTTGAAAAATTGTAAATGTGATCTACAAATTCAAATTTTCGGAAATCACACCTAAAATTCCCAGATTTTTACAGCAGTGAGAATCGGTTGCATCTGGATAGCTGCTGTGCTCCCATTCGTGATTGCTCAATTTAAAAAAATTGAAATATGATCTACCAATTCAAATCTTTAGAAAATGCACCTAAAATTCCCAGATTTTTACAGCGGTGAGGATCGGTTGCAGCTGCATAGCTGCTCTGCTCCGATTCGTGATTGCTCAATTAAAAAAAATTAAATGTGAACTACAGAATGAAATTTTCGTGTCACCAAACGCAACAGCCTGTAAAAACGGTGCAAATTTATTAAAAATTATTAGTCATCAACGAGTTATGTACACAGCGTGTTGTCCTGTTGGCTGCTATACTCCAGTTTCGTGACCTCTTACCGGGATCTTCTGTTTTCCTAAGGGTACGTCTCGGAATACCAGCGTTGCTTGCAAGACAACGCGGCATTCAGCATGCCATCAATAAATACATCTGTTAAATATAACTATATATCTCTATATTTCTCTACATATGTCTATTTCTCTATATAGGTGATGCTATGAGCTATCCAGATGAACTGCAGTGCGAAATTACAAAGAAATACGGTAATAACATGGTGCGAAATTTGGATAGACAAAAGAGAACAAACCTTAATGAGCAGGGTAAAAATATAAATTTAATCATTGAAGGTTGTTACCGCATCAAGAACAAATAGGTTCACCTCAGAAATTTAATGACGAAGCACCTCCCCTGTTTGCTGCGAAAATTCTTGTGCTACTGAGTTTTGTTTTCAAAAGCCAAATACAAATGGATTTGTCCTGAAACAGAGTTATTTACGTAACCAGCGGCGCCGGCCGGCTGACGCCGGCCTGCGCCGCTGGTCGTTTGGCTGCGCCAAACGGGGGGGCCGGCTTCGCCGGCCCCATTTACGTCGTCGGCGGGCTGACGCCGGCCGACGCCGCAGGTCGTTTGGCTTAGCCAAATGAGGGGCCGGCTTCGCCGGCCCTTTCCTTCAATCATAGGCAGTAATCTTCTGGCTTAATGAACAAAGGGTCTTGTTCGCCGAAGCTTCTGACAAAATTGAAGGAACGTTGTGCTGAAATCATGCGGGGATTGAAAGCTATTGCTCGCTTCAGTTCGCCGACATAAGCGAAGGTAGCCTTGAATTAAGATACTTCAATCGCAATGCAAAAGCCTCGCGTGTTGGAGAAGTTGCTTGAGAAGAACACTTCATAATCTACTCAAGTAATATACAACAGTTGACATGAAAACCAATAATTAGATATCTCAGGATGTGTCATGAAGACCCTCTTTGACTGTATATGTTTTTATGCGGAAGTAAGCATGGGCGCACTGAAATATTTGCCTGTGAAAAAATTCATATGGACGCGAAGGTCTAGAAGGTAAAAATTACTTACACAAAACTTGGTGGAATTTCGAATTTTCTGCGCATATCACACAGAATTTCTCAGGGTTTTCTTCATTGTGGTGGTGTAAACGGAGCTATAGCCCTCGAAAATACTATAAATTTCATTTGAGGGGATGAGGATATCGCCAACAATGCTGAAAAAGGCTCTATGCATCGAGAAATGAAAAAATTTAAGATTTTCTGTGCATCACCCACAAAATTTCTCAGAATTTCCGTCATTGTGGTGGTGTAAACGGAGCTATAGCCCTCGAAAATACTATAAATTTCATTTGAGGGGATGAGGATATCGCCAACAATGCTGAAAAAGGCTCTATGCATCGAGAAATCAAAAATTTCAGATTTTCTGTGCATATCTCACAGAATCTCTCAGGATATAGCCCTCGAAAATACTATAAACTTGGATTGAGGGGATGAGGATATCGCCAACAATACTGAAAAAAGCTCTATGCATCGAGAAATCAAAAATTTCAGATTTTCTGTGCATATCTCACAGAATCTCTCAGGATATAGCCCTCGAAAATACTATAAATTTGGTTTGAGGGGATGAGGATATCGCCAACAATACTGAAAAAAGCTCTATGCATCGAGAAATCAAAAATTTCAGATTTTCTGTGCATATCTCACAGAATCTCTCAGGATATAGCCCTCGAAAATACTATAAACTTGGATTGAGGGGATGAGGATATCGCCAACAATACTGAAAAAAGCTCTATGCATCGAGAAATCAAAAATTTCAGATTTTCTGTGCATATCTCACAGAATCTCTCAGGATATAGCCCTCGAAAATACTATAAATTTCGTTTGAGGGATGAGGATATCGCCAACAATACTGAAAAAAGCTCTATGCATCGAGAAATCAAAAATTTCAGATTTTCTGTGCATATCTCACAGAATCTCTCAGGATATAGCCCTCGAAAATACTATAGAGAACTTTCGATTGAGGAGATGAGGATGACGCCAACAATACTGACCAAAGCTCTATGCATCGAGAAATCAAAAATTTCAGATTTTCTGCGCATATCTCACAGAATCTCTCAGGATATAGCCCTCGAAAATACTATAAATTTGGTTTGAGGGGATGAGGATATCGCCAACAAAACTGAAAAAAGCTCAATGCATCGAGAAATCGAAAATTCCAGATTTTCTGCGCATATCTCACAGAATCTCTCAGGATATAGCCCTCGAAAATACTATAAACTTGGATTGAGGGGATGAGGATATCGCCAACAATACTGAAAAAAGCTCTATGCATCGAGAAATGAAAAAATTTAAGATTTTCTGTGCATATCTCACAGAATCTCTCAGGATATAGCCCTCGAAAATACTATAAACTTGGATTGAGGGGATGAGGATATCGCCAACAATACTGGAAAAAGATCTATGCATCGAGAAATCAAAAATTTAAGATTTTCTGTGCATATCTCACAGAATCTCTCAGGATATAGCCCTCGAAAATACTATAAATTTGGTTTGAGGGGATGAGGATATCGCCAACAATACTGAAAAAGCTCTATGCATCGAGAAATCAAAAATTTCAGATTTTCTGCGCATATCTCACAGAATCTCTCAGGATATAGCCCTCGAAAATACTATAAATTTGGTTTGAGGGATGAGGATATCGCCAACAATACTGAAAAAGCTCTATGCATCGAGAAATCGAAAATTCCAGATTTTCTGTGCATATCTCACAGAATCTCTCAGGATATAGCCCTCGAAAATACTATAAATTTGGTTTGAGGGGATGAGGATATCGCCAACAATACTGAAAAAGCTCTATGCATCGAGAAATCAAAAAATTCAGATTTTCTGTATGAAAAATTTCAGATTTTCTGTGCATATCTCACAGAATCTCTCAGAATATAGCCCTCGAAAATACTATAAATTTGGTTTGAGGGGATGAGGGTATCGCCACCAATACTGAAAAAGCTCTACGCATCGAGTAATCAAAAATTCAGATTTTCTGTATGAAAAATTTCAGATTTTCTGTGCATATCTCACAGAATCTCTCAGGATATAGCCCTCGAAAATACTATAAATTTGGTTTGAGGGGATGAGGATATCGCCAACAATACTGAAAAAGCTCTATGCATCGAGAAATCAAAAATTCAGATTTTCTGTATGAAAAATTTCAGATTTTCTGTGCATATCTCACAGAATCTCTCAGGATATAGCCCTCGAAAATACTATAAATTTGGTTTGAGGGGATGAGGATATCGCCAACAATACTGAAAAAAGCTCTATGCATCGACGAATCAAAAATTCAGATTTTCTGTATGAAAAATTTCAGATTTTCTGTGCATATCTCACAGAATCTCTCAGGATATAGCCCTCGAAAATACTATAAATTTGGTTTGAGGGGATGAGGATATCGCCAACAATACTGAAAAAAGCTCTATGCATCGAGAAATCAAAAAATTCAGATTTTCTGTATGAAAAATTTCAGATTTTCTGTGCATATCTCACAGAATCTCTCAGGATATAGCCCTCGAAAATACTATAAATTTGGTTTGAGGAGATGAGGATATCGCCAACAATACTGAAAAAAGCTCTATGCATCGAGAAATCAAAAATTTCAGATTTTCTGTGCATATCTCACAGAATCTCTCAGGATATAGCCCTCGAAAATACTATAAATTTCATTTGAGGGATGAGGATATCGCCAGCAATACTGAAAAAAGCTCTATGCATCGAGAAATCAAAAATTTCAGATTTTCTGTATGAAAAATTTCAGATTTTCTGTGCATATCTCACAGAATCTCTCAGGATATAGCCCTCGAAAATACTATAAATTTGGTTTGAGGGATGAGGATATCGCCAACAATACTGAAAAAAGCTCTATGCATCGAGAAATCAAAAATTCCAGATTTTCTGTGCATATCTCACAGAATCTCTCAGGATATAGCCCTCGAAAATACTATAAATTTGGTTTGAGGGGATGAGGATATCGCCAACAATACTGAAAAAAGCTCTATGCATCGAGAAATCAAAAATTCAGATTTTCTGTATGAAAAATTTCAGATTTTCTGTGCATATCTCACAGAATCTCTCAGGATATAGCCCTCGAAAATACTATAAATTTGGTTTGAGGGGATGAGGATATCGCCAACAATACTGAAAAAAGCTCTATGCATCGAGAAATCAAAAAATTCAGATTTTCTGTATGAAAAATTTCAGATTTTCTGTGCATATCTCACAGAATCTCTCAGGATATAGCCCTCGAAAATACTATAAATTTGGTTTGAGGGGATGAGGATATCGCCAACAATACTGAAAAAAAGCTCTATGCATCGAGAAATCAAAAAATTCAGATTTTCTGTATGAAAAATTTCAGATTTTCTGTGCATATTTCACAGAATCTCTCAGGATATAGCCCTCGAAAATACTATAAGTTTCGTTTGAGGGATGAGGATATCGCCAACAATACTGAAAAAAGCTCTATGCATCGAGAAATCAAAAAATTCAGATTTTCTGTATGAAAAATTTCAGATTTTCTGTGCATATCTCACAGAATCTCTCAGGATATAGCCCTCGAAAATACTATAAATTTGGTTTGAGGGATGAGGATATCGCCAACAATACTGAAAAAAAGCTCTATGCATCGAGAAATCAAAAAATTCAGATTTTCTGTATGAAAAATTTCAGATTTTCTGTGCATATCTCACAGAATCTCTCAGGATATAGCCCTCGAAAATACTATAAATTTGGTTTAAGGGGATGAAGATATCGCCAACAGTACTGAAAAAGCTCTATGCATCGAGAAATCAAAAATTTCAGATTTTCTGTGCATATCTCACAGAATCTCTCAGGATATAGCCCTCGAAAATACTATGAATTTGCTTTGAGGGATGAGGATATCGCCAACAAGACTGAAAAAGCTCTATGCAACGAGAAATCAAAAATGTCAGATTTTCTGTGCATATCTCACAGAATCTCTCAGGATATAGCCCTCGAAAATACTATAAATTTGGTTTGAGGGATGAGGATATCGCCAACAATACTGAAAAAGCTCTATGCATCGAGAAATCAAAAATTTCAGATTTTCTGTGCATATCTCACAGAATCTCTCAGGATATAGCCCTCGAAAATACTATAAATTTGGTTTGAGGGGATGAGGATATCGCCAACAATACTGAAAAAGCTCTATGCATCGAGAAATCAAAAATTTCCAGATTTTCTGTGCATATCTCACAGAATCTCTCAGGATATAGCCCTCGAAAATACTATAAATTTGGTTTGAGGGATGAGGATATCGCCAACAATACTGAAAAAGCTCTATGCATCGAGAAATCAAAAATTCAGATTTTCTGTATGAAAAATTTCAGATTTTCTGTGCATATCTCACAGAATCTCTCAGGATATAGCCCTCGAAAATACTATAAATTTGGTTTGAGGATGAGGATATCGCCAACAATACTGAAAAAAAGCTCTATGCATCGAGAAATCAAAAAATTCAGATTTTCTGTATGAAAAATTTCAGATTTTCTGTGCATATCTCACAGAATCTCTCAGGATATAGCCCTCGAAAATACTATAAATTTGGTTTGAGGGGATGAGGATATCGCCAACAATACTGAAAAAAAGCTCTATGCATCGAGAAATCAAAAAATTCAGATTTTCTGTATGAAAAATTTCAGATTTTCTGTGCATATCTCACAGAATCTCTCAGGATATAGCCCTCGAAAATACTATAAATTTGGTTTGAGGGGATGAGGATATCGCCAACAATACTGAAAAAAGCTCTATGCATCGAGAAATCAAAAAATTCAGATTTTCTGTATGAAAAATTTCAGATTTTCTCTGCATATCTCACAGAATCTCTCAGGATATAGCCCTCGACAATACTATAAATTTCGTTTGAGGGATGAGGATATCGCCAACAATACTGAAAAAAGCTCTATGCATCGAGAAATCAAAAAATTCAGATTTTCTGTATGAAAAATTTCAGATTTTCTGTGCATATCTCACAGAATCTCTCAGTATATAGCCCTCGACAATACTATAAATTTGGTTTGAGGGGATGAGGATATCGCCAACAATACTGAAAAAAGCTCTATGCATCGAGAAATCAAAAATTCAGATTTTCTGTATGAAAAATTTCAGATTTTCTGTGCATATCTCACAGAATCTCTCAGTATATAGCCCTCGACAATACTATAAATTTGGTTTGAGGGGATGAGGATATCGCCAACAATACTGAAAAAGCTCTATGCATCGAGAAATGACAAAATTCAGATTTTCTGTATGAAAAATTTCAGATTTTCTGTGCATATCTCACAGAATCTCTCAGGATATAGCCCTCGAAAATACTATAAATTTCGTTTGAGGGGATGAGGATATCGCCAACAATACTGAAAAAAGCTCTATGCATCGAGAAATGACAAAATTCAGATTTTCTGTATGAAAAATTTCAGATTTTCTGTGCATATCTCACAGAATCTCTCAGGATATAGCCCTCGAAAATACCATAAATTTCGTTTGAGGGGATGAGGATATCGCCAACAATACTGAAAAAAGCTCTAGGCATCGAGAAATCAAAAATTCAGATTTTCTGTATGAAAAATTTCAGATTTTCTGTGCATATCTCACAGAATCTCTCAGGATATAGCCCTCGACAATACTATAAATTTGGTTTGAGGGGATGAGGATATCGCCAACAATACTGAAAAAGCTCTATGCATCGAGAAATCTAAAAATTCAGATTTTCTGTATGAAAAATTTCAGATTTTCTGTGCATATCTCACAGAATCTCTCAGGATATAGCCCTCGACAATACTATAAATTTGGTTTGAGGGGATGAGGATATCGCCAACAATACTGAAAAAAGCTCTATGCATCGAGAAATCAAAAAATTCAGATTTTCTGTATGAAAAATTTCAGATTTTCTGTGCATATCTCACAGAATCTCTCAGGATATAGCCCTCGACAATACTATAAATTTGGTTTGAGGGGATGAGGATATCGCCAACAATACTGAAAAAAGCTCTATGCATCGAGAAATCAAAAAATTCAGATTTTCTGTATGAAAAATTTCAGATTTTCTGTGCATATCTCACAGAATCTCTCAGGATATAGCCCTCGAAAATACTATGAATTTGGTTTGAGGGATGAGGATATCGCCAACAATACTGAAAAAAGCTTTATGCATCGAGAAATCAAAAAATTCAGATTTTCTGTATGAAAAATTTCAGATTTTCTGTGCATATCTCACAGAATCTCTCAGGATATAGCCCTCGACAATACTATAAATTTGGTTTGAGGGGATGAGGATATCGCCAACAATACTGAAAAAAGCTCTATGCATCGAGAAATCAAAAAATTCAGATTTTCTGTATGAAAAATTTCAGATTTTCTGTGCATATCTCACAGAATCTCTCAGGATATAGCCCTCGACAATACTATAAATTTGGTTTGAGGGGATGAGGATATCGCCAACAATACTGAAAAAGCTTTATGCATCGAGAAATCAAAAATTCAGATTTTCTGTATGAAAAATTTCAGATTTTCTGTGCATATCTCACAGAATCTCTCAGGATATAGCCCTCGACAATACTATAAATTTGGTTTGAGGGGATGAGGATATCGCCAACAATACTGAAAAAAGCTCTATGCATCGAGAAATCAAAAAATTCAGATTTTCTGTATGAAAAATTTCAGATTTTCTGTGCATATCTCACAGAATCTCTCAGGATATAGCCCTCGACAATACTATAAATTTCGTTTGAGGGATGAGGATATCGCCAACAATACTGAAAAAAGCTCTATGCATCGAGAAATCAAAAAATTCAGATTTTCTGTATGAAAAATTTCAGATTTTCTGTGCATATCTCACAGAATCTCTCAGTATATAGCCCTCGACAATACTATAAATTTGGTTTGAGGGGATGAGGATATCGCCAACAATACTGAAAAAGCTTTATGCATCGAGAAATCAAAAATTCAGATTTTCTGTATGAAAAATTTCAGATTTTCTGTGCATATCTCACAGAATCTCTCAGGATATAGCCCTCGAAAATACTATAAATTTGGTTTGAGGGGATGAGGATATCGCCAACAATACTGAAAAAGCTCTATGCATCGAGAAATCAAAAATTCAGATTTTCTGTATGAAAAATTTCAGATTTTCTGTGCATATCTCACAGAATCTCTCAGGATATAGCCCTCGACAATACTATAAATTTGGTTTGAGGGGATGAGGATATCGCCAACAATACTGAAAAAGCTCTATGCATCGAGAAATCAAAAATTCAGATTTTCTGTATGAAAAATTTCAGATTTTCTGTGCATATCTCACAGAATCTCTCAGGATATAGCCCTCGACAATACTATAAATTTGGTTTGAGGGGATGAGGATATCGCCAACAATACTGAAAAAGCTCTATGCATCGAGAAATCAAAAATTCAGATTTTTTGTATGAAAAATTTCAGATTTTCTGTGCATATCTCACAGAATCTCTCAGGATATAGCCCTCGAAAATACTATAAATTTGGTTTGAGGGGATGAGGATATCGCCAACAATACTGAAAAAAGCTCTATGCATCGAGAAATCAAAAAATTCAGATTTTCTGTATGAAAAATTTCAGATTTTCTGTGCATATCTCACAGAATCTCTCAGGATATAGCCCTCGACAATACTATAAATTTGGTTTGAGGGGATGAGGATATCGCCAACAATACTGAAAAAGCTCTATGCATCGAGAAATCAAAAATTCAGATTTTCTGTATGAAAAATTTCAGATTTTCTGTGCATATCTCACAGAATCTCTCAGGATATAGCCCTCGAAAATACTATAAATTTGGTTTGAGGGGATGAGGATATCGCCAACAATACTGAAAAAAGCTCTATGCATCGAGAAATCAAAAATTCAGATTTTCTGTATGAAAAATTTCAGATTTTCTGTGCATATCTCACAGAATCTCTCAGGATATAGCCCTCGACAATACTATAAATTTGGTTTGAGGGGATGAGGATATCGCCAACAATACTGAAAAAAGCTCTATGCATCGAGAAATCAAAAAATTCAGATTTTCTGTATGAAAAATTTCAGATTTTCTGTGCATATCTCACAGAATCTCTCAGGATATAGCCCTCGACAATACTATAAATTTCGTTTGAGGGATGAGGATATCGCCAACAATACTGAAAAAAGCTCTATGCATCGAGAAATCAAAAAATTCAGATTTTCTGTATGAAAAATTTCAGATTTTCTCTGCATATCTCACAGAATCTCTCAGGATATAGCCCTCGAAAATACTATAAATTTGGTTTGAGGGGATGAGGATATCGCCAACAATACTGAAAAAGCTCTATGCATCGAGAAATCAAAAATTCAGATTTTCTGTATGAAAAATTTCAGATTTTCTGTGCATATCTCACAGAATCTCTCAGGATATAGCCCTCGACAATACTATAAATTTGGTTTGAGGGATGAGGATATCGCCAACAATACTGAAAAAGCTCTATGCATCGAGAAATCAAAAATTCAGATTTTCTGTATGAAAAATTTCAGATTTTCTGTGCATATCTCACAGAATCTCTCAGTATATAGCCCTCGACAATACTATAAATTTGGTTTGAGGGATGAGGATATCGCCAACAATACTGAAAAAGCTTTATGCATCGAGAAATCAAAAATTCAGATTTTCTGTATGAAAAATTTCAGATTTTCTGTGCATATCTCACAGAATCTCTCAGGATATAGCCCTCGACAATACTATAAATTTGGTTTGAGGGGATGAGGATATCGCCAACAATACTGAAAAAGCTCTATGCATCGAGAAATCAAAAATTCAGATTTTCTGTATGAAAAATTTCAGATTTTCTGTGCATATCTCACAGAATCTCTCAGGATATAGCCCTCGACAATACTATAAATTTGGTTTGAGGGGATGAGGATATCGCCAACAATACTGAAAAAGCTTTATGCATCGAGAAATCAAAAATTCAGATTTTCTGTATGAAAAATTTCAGATTTTCTGTGCATATCTCACAGAATCTCTCAGTATATAGCCCTCGACAATACTATAAATTTGGTTTGAGGGGATGAGGATATCGCCAACAATACTGAAAAAGCTTTATGCATCGAGAAATCAAAAATTCAGATTTTCTGTATGAAAAATTTCAGATTTTCTGTGCATATCTCACAGAATCTCTCAGGATATAGCCCTCGAAAATACTATAAATTTGGTTTGAGGGATGAGGATATCGCCAACAATACTGAAAAAGCTCTATGCATCGAGAAATCAAAAATTCAGATTTTCTGTATGAAAAATTTCAGATTTTCTGTGCATATCTCACAGAATCTCTCAGGATATAGCCCTCGACAATACTATAAATTTGGTTTGAGGGGATGAGGATATCGCCAACAATACTGAAAAAGCTTTATGCATCGAGAAATCAAAAATTCAGATTTTCTGTATGAAAAATTTCAGATTTTCTGTGCATATCTCACAGAATCTCTCAGGATATAGCCCTCGACAATACTATAAATTTGGTTTGAGGGGATGAGGATATCGCCAACAATACTGAAAAAGCTTTATGCATCGAGAAATCAAAAATTCAGATTTTCTGTATGAAAAATTTCAGATTTTCTGTGCATATCTCACAGAATCTCTCAGGATATAGCCCTCGACACTACTATAAATTTGGCTTGTGGGGATCAGGATATCGCCAACAATACTGAAAAAAGCTTTATGCATCGAGAAATCAAAAATTTCAGATTTTTTGTATGAAAAATTTCAGATTTTCTGTGCATATCTCACAGAATCTCTCAGGATATAGCCCTCGACAATACTATAAATTTGGTTTGAGGGGATGAGGATATCGCCAACAATACTGAAAAAAGCTTTATGCATCGAGAAATCAAAAAATTCAGATTTTTTGTATGAAAAATTTCAGATTTTCTGTGCATATCTCACAGAATCTCTCAGTATATAGCCCTCGACAATACTATAAATTTGGTTTGAGGGGATGAGGATATCGCCAACAATACTGAAAAAAGCTTTATGCATCGAGAAATCAAAAAATTCAGATTTTCTGTATGAAAAATTTCAGATTTTCTGTGCATATCTCACAGAATCTCTCAGTATATAGCCCTCGACAATACTATAAATTTGGTTTGAGGGGATGAGGATATCGCCAACAATGCTGAAAAAAGCTTTATGCATCGAGAAATCAAAAAATTCAGATTTTCTGTATGAAAAATTTCAGATTTTCTGTGCATATCTCACAGAATCTCTCAGGATATAGCCCTCGACAATACTATAAATTTGGTTTGAGGGGATGAGGATATCGCCAACAATACTGAAAAAAGCTTTATGCATCGAGAAATCAAAAATTTCAGATTTTCTGTATGAAAAATTTCAGATTTTCTGTGCATATCTCACAGAATCTCTCAGGATATAGCCCTCGAAAATACTATAAATTTGGTTTGAGGGATGAGGATATCGCCAACAATACTGAAAAAATCTTTATGCATCGAGAAATCAAAAAATTCAGATTTTCTGTATGAAAAATTTCAGATTTTCTGTGCATATCTCACAGAATCTCTCAGGATATAGCCCTCGACAATACTATAAATTTGGTTTGAGGGATGAGGATATCGCCAACAATACTGAAAAAGCTTTATGCATCGAGAAATCAAAAAATTCAGATTTTCTGTATGAAAAATTTCAGATTTTCTGTGCATATCTCACAGAATCTCTCAGGATATAGCCCTCGACAATACTATAAATTTGGTTTGAGGGGATGAGGATATCGCCAACAATACTGAAAAAAGCTTTATGCATCGAGAAATCAAAAAATTCAGATTTTCTGTATGAAAAATTTCAGATTTTCTGTGCATATCTCACAGAATCTCTCAGGATATAGCCCTCGAAAATACTATAAATTTGGTTTGAGGGGATGAGGATATCGCCAACAATACTGAAAAAAGCTCTATGCATCGAGAAATCAAAAAATTCAGATTTTCTGTATGAAAAATTTCAGATTTTCTGTGCATATCTCACAGAATCTCTCAGTATATAGCCCTCGACAATACTATAAATTTGGTTTGAGGGGATGAGGATATCGCCAACAATACTGAAAAAGCTTTATGCATCGAGAAATCAAAAAATTCAGATTTTCTGTATGAAAAATTTCAGATTTTCTGTGCATATTTCACAGAATCTCTCAGGATATAGCCCTCGAAAATACTATAAATTTGGTTTGAGGGATGAGGATATCGCCAACAATACTGAAAAAAAGCTTTATGCATCGAGAAATCAAAAAATTCAGATTTTCTGTATGAAAAATTTCAGATTTTCTGTGCATATCTCACAGAATCTCTCAGGATATAGCCCTCGAAAATACTATAAATTTGGTTTGAGGGGATGAGGATATCGCCAACAATACTGAAAAAGCTCTATGCATCGAGAAATCAAAAATTCAGATTTTCTGTATGAAAAATTTCAGATTTTCTGTGCATATCTCACAGAATCTCTCAGGATATAGCCCTCGACAATACTATAAATTTGGTTTGAGGGGATGAGGATATCGCCAACAATACTGAAAAAGCTTTATGCATCGAGAAATCAAAAATTCAGATTTTCTGTATGAAAAATTTCAGATTTTCTGTGCATATCTCACAGAATCTCTCAGGATATAGCCCTCGACAATACTATAAATTTGGTTTGAGGGATGAGGATATCGCCAACAATACTGAAAAAGCTTTATGCATCGAGAAATCAAAAAATTCAGATTTTTTGTATGAAAAATTTCAGATTTTCTGTGCATATCTCACAGAATCTCTCAGGATATAGCCCTCGACAATACTATAAATTTCGTTTGAGGGATGAGGATATCGCCAACAATACTGAAAAAAGCTCTATGCATCGAGAAATCAAAAAATTCAGATTTTCTGTATGAAAAATTTCAGATTTTCTGTGCATATCTCACAGAATCTCTCAGTATATAGCCCTCGACAATACTATAAATTTGGTTTGAGGGGATGAGGATATCGCCAACAAAACTGAAAAAGCTTTATGCATCGAGAAATCAAAAATTTCAGATTTTCTGTATGAAAAATTTCAGATTTTCTGTGCATATCTCACAGAATCTCTCAGTATATAGCCCTCGACAATACTATAAATTTGGTTTGAGGGGATGAGGATATCGCCAACAATACTGAAAAAGCTTTATGCATTGAGAAATCGAAAAATTCAGATTTTCTGTATGAAAAATTTCAGATTTTCTGTGCATATCTCACAGAATCTCTCAGGATATAGCCCTCGACAATACTATAAATTTGGTTTGAGGGGATGAGGATATCGCCAACAATACTGAAAAAAGCTTTATGCATCGAAAAATCAAAATTTCAGATTTTTTGTATGAAAAATTTCAGATTTTCTGTGCATATCTCACAGAATCTCTCAGGACATAGCCCTCGAAAATACTATAAATTTGGTTTGAGGGGATGAGGATATCGCCAACAATACTGAAAAAAGCTCTATGCATCGAGAAATCAAAAAATTCAGATTTTCTGTATGAAAAATTTCAGATTTTCTGTGCATATCTCACAGAATCTCTCAGGATATAGCCCTCGAAAATACTATAAATTTGGTTTGAGGGGATGAGGATATCGCCAACAATACTGAAAAAAGCTTTATGCATCGAGAAATCAAAAAATTCAGATTTTCTGTATGAAAAATTTCAGATTTTCTGTGCATATCTCACAGAATCTCTCAGGATATAGCCCTCGACAATACTATAAATTTGGTTTGAGGGGATGAGGATATCGCCAACAATACTGAAAAAGCTTTATGCATCGAGAAATCAAAAATTCAGATTTTCTGTATGAAAAATTTCAGATTTTCTGTGCATATCTCACAGAATCTCTCAGGATATAGCCCTCGACAATACTATAAATTTGGTTTGAGGGGATGAGGATATCGCCAACAATACTGAAAAAGCTCTATGCATCGAGAAATCAAAAAATTCAGATTTTCTGTATGAAAAATTTCAGATTTTCTGTGCATATCTCACAGAATCTCTCAGGACATAGCCCTCGAAAATACTATAAATTTCGTTTGAGGGATGAGGATATCGCCAACAATACTGAAAAAAGCTCTATGCACCGAGAAATCAAAAATTCAGATTTTCTGTATGAAAAATTTCAGATTTTCTGTGCATATCTCACAGAATCTCTCAGTATATAGCCCTCGACAATACTATAAATTTGGTTTGAGGGATGAGGATATCGCCAACAATACTGAAAAAGCTTTATGCATCGAGAAATCAAAAATTCAGATTTTCTGTATGAAAAATTTCAGATTTTCTGTGCATATCTCACAGAATCTCTCAGGATATAGCCCTCGAAAATACTATAAATTTGGTTTGAGGGGATGAGGATATCGCCAACAATACTGAAAAAGCTCTATGCATCGAGAAATCAAAAATTCAGATTTTCTGTATGAAAAATTTCAGATTTTCTGTGCATATCTCACAGAATCTCTCAGGATATAGCCCTCGACAATACTATAAATTTGGTTTGAGGATGAGGATATCGCCAACAATACTGAAAAAGCTCTATGCATCGAGAAATCAAAAAATTCAGATTTTCTGTATGAAACATTCCAGATTTTCTGTGCATATCTCACAGAATCTCTCAGGATATAGCCCTCGAAAATACTATAAATTTGGTTTAAGGGGATGAGGATATCGCCAACAATACTGAAAAAAAGCTTTATGCATCGAGAAATCAAAAAATTCAGATTTTCTGTATGAAAAATTTCAGATTTTCTGTGCATATCTCACAGAATCTCTCAGTATAAAGCCCTCGAAAATACTATAAATTTTGTTTGAGGGATGAGGATATCGCCAATAATACTCAAAAAAGCTCTATGCATCGAGAAATCAAAATTTCAGATTTTCTGTATGAAAAATTTCAGATTTTCTGTGCATATCTCACAGAATCTCTCAGGACATAGCCCTCGAAAATACTATAAATTTGGTTTGAGGGGATGAGGATATCGCCAACAATACTGAAAAAAGCTTTATGCATCGAGAAATCAAAAAATTCAGATTTTCTGTATGAAAAATTTCAGATTTTCTGTGCATATCTCACAGAATCTCTCAGTATATAGCCCTCGACAATACTATAAATTTGGTTTGAGGGGATGAGGATATCGCCAACAATGCTGAAAAAGCTTTATGCATCGAGAAATCAAAAATTCAGATTTTCTGTATGAAAAATTTCAGATTTTCTGTGCATATCTCACAGAATCTCTCAGAATATAGCCCTCGAAAATACTATGAATTTGGTTTGAGGGATGAGGATATCGCCAACAATACTGAAAAAGCTTTATGCATCGAGAAATCAAAAATTCAGATTTTCTGTATGAAAAATTTCAGATTTTCTGTGCATATCTCACAGAATCTCTCAGGATATAGCCCTCGAAAATACTATAAATTTGGTTTGAGGGATGAGGATATCGCCAACAATACTGAAAAAGCTCTATGCATCGAGAAATCAAAAATTCCAGATTTTCTGTATGAAAAATTTCAGATTTTCTGTGCATATCTCACAGAATCTCTCAGGATATAGCCCTCGACAATACTATAAATTTGGTTTGAGGGATGAGGATATCGCCAACAATACTGAAAAAAGCTTTATGCATCGAGAAATCAAAAATTCCAGATTTTCTGTATGAAAAATTTCAGATTTTCTGTGCATGTCTCACAGAATCTCTCAGTATATAGCCCTCGACAATACTATAAATTTGGTTTGAGGGGATGAGGATATCGCCAACAATACTGAAAAAGCTTTATGCATCGAGAAATCAAAAATTCAGATTTTTGTATGAAAAATTTCAGATTTTCTGTGCATATCTCACAGAATCTCTCAGGATATAGCCCTCGAAAATACTATGAATTTGGTTTGAGGGATGAGGATATCGCCAACAATACTGAAAAAAGCTTTATGCATCGAGAAATCAAAAAATTCAGATTTTCTGTATGAAAAATTTCAGATTTTCTGTGCATATCTCACAGAATCTCTCAGTATATAGCCCTCGACAATACTATAAATTTGGTTTGAGGGGATGAGGATATCGCCAACAATACTGAAAAAAGCTTTATGCATCGAGAAATCAAAAAATTCAGATTTTTTGTATGAAAAATTTCAGATTTTCTGTGCATATCTCACAGAATCTCTCAGGATATAGCCCTCGACAATACTATAAATTTGGTTTGAGGGGATGAGGATATCGCCAACAATACTGAAAAAAGCTTTATGCATCGAGAAATCAAAAAATTCAGATTTTCTGTATGAAAAATTTCAGATTTTCTGTGCATATCTCACAGAATCTCTCAGTATATAGCCCTCGACAATACTATAAATTTGGTTTGAGGGGATGAGGATATCGCCAACAATACTGAAAAAAAGCTCTATGCATCGAGAAATCAAAAAATTCAGATTTTCTGTATGAAAAATTTCAGATTTTCTGTGCATATCTCACAGAATCTCTCAGGATATAGCCCTCGAAAATACTATAAATTTGGTTTGAGGATGAGGATATCGCCAACAATACTGAAAAAGCTCTATGCATCGAGAAATCAAAAATTCAGATTTTCTGTATGAAAAATTTCAGATTTTCTGTGCATATCTCACAGAATCTCTCAGTATATAGCCCTCGACAATACTATAAATTTGGTTTGAGGATGAGGATATCGCCAACAATACTGAAAAAAGCTCTATGCATCGAGAAATCAAAAATTCAGATTTTCTGTATGAAAAATTTCAGATTTTCTGTGCATATCTCACAGAATCTCTCAGGATATAGCCCTCGAAAATACTATAAATTTGGTTTGAGGGGATGAGGATATCGCCAACAATACTGAAAAAGCTCTATGCATCGAGAAATCAAAAATTCAGATTTTCTGTATGAAAAATTTCAGATTTTCTGTGCATATCTCACAGAATCTCTCAGGATATAGCCCTCGAAAATACTATAAATTTGGTTTGAGGGGATGAGGATATCGCCAACAATACTGAAAAAAGCTCTATGCATCGAGAAATCAAAAAAATTCAGATTTTCTGTATGAAAAATTTCAGATTTTCTGTGCATATCTCACAGAATCTCTCAGGATATAGCCCTCGAAAATACTATAAATTTGGTTTGAGGGGATGAGGATATCGCCAACAATACTGAAAAAAGCTCTATGCATCGAGAAATCAAAAAATTCAGATTTTCTGTATGAAAAATTTCAGATTTTCTGTGCATATCTCACAGAATCTCTCAGGATATAGCCCTCGAAAATACTATAAATTTGGTTTGAGGGGATGAGGATATCGCCAACAATACTGAAAAAAGCTTTATGCATCGAGAAATCAAAAAATTCAGATTTTCTGTATGAAAAATTTCAGATTTTCTGTGCATATCTCACAGAATCTCTCAGTATATAGCCCTCGACAATACTATAAATTTGGTTTGAGGGGATGAGGATATCGCCAACAATACTGAAAAAAGCTTTATGCATCGAGAAATCAAAAAATTCAGATTTTTTGTATGAAAAATTTCAGATTTTCTGTGCATATCTCACAGAATCTCTCAGGATATAGCCCTCGAAAATACTATAAACTTGGATTGAGGGGATGAGGATATCGCCAACAATACTGAAAAAAGCTCTATGCATCGAGAAATCAAAAAATTCAGATTTTCTGTATGAAAAATTTCAGATTTTCTGTGCATATCTCACAGAATCTCTCAGGATATAGCCCTCGACAATACTATAAATTTCGTTTGAGGGATGAGGATATCGCCAACAATACTGAAAAAAGCTCTATGCATCGAGAAATCAAAAAATTCAGATTTTCTGTATGAAAAAATTCAGATTTTCTGTGCATATCTCACAGAATCTCTCAGGATATAGCCTTCGAAAATACTATAAATTTTGTTTGAGGGGATGAGGATATCGCCAACAATACTGAAAAAGCTCTATGCATCGAGAAATCAAAAAATTCAGATTTTCTGTATGAAAAATTTCAGATTTTCTGTGCATATCTCACAGAATCTCTCAGGATATAGCCCTCGAAAATACTATAAATTTGGTTTGAGGGGATGAGGATATCGCCAACAATACTGAAAAAAAGCTCTATGCATCGAGAAATCAAAAAATTCAGATTTTCTGTATGAAAAATTTCAGATTTTCTGTGCATATCTCACAGAATCTCTCAGGATATAGCCCTCGAAAATACTATGAATTTGGTTTGAGGAATGAGGATATCGCCAACAATACTGAAAAAAAGCTCTATGCATCGAGAAATCAAAAAATTCAGATTTTCTGTATGAAAAATTTCAGATTTTCTGTGCATATCTCACAGAATCTCTCAGGATATAGCCCTCGAAAATACTATAAATTTGGTTTGAGGGATGAGGATATCGCCAACAATACTGAAAAAAGCTTTATGCATCGAGAAATCAAAAATTTCAGATTTTTTGTATGAAAAATTTCAGATTTTCTGTGCATATCTCACAGAATCTCTCAGGATTAAGCCCTCGAAAATACTATGAATGTGGTTTGAGGGATGAGGATATCGCCAACAATACTGAAAAAAAGCTTTATGCATCGAGAAATCAAAAAATTCAGATTTTCTGTATGAAAAATTTCAGATTTTCTGTGCATATCTCACAGAATCTCTCAGGATATAGCCCTCGAAAATACTATAAACTTGGATTGAGGGGATGAGGATATCGCCAACAATACTGAAAAAAGCTTTATGCATCGAGAAATCAAAAAATTCAGATTTTCTGTATGAAAAATTTCAGATTTTCTGTGCATATCTCACAGAATCTCTCAGTATATAGCCCTCGACAATACTATAAATTTGGTTTGAGGGGATGAGGATATCGCCAACAATACTGAAAAAAGCTTTATGCATCGAGAAATCAAAAAATTCAGATTTTCTGTATGAAAAATTTCAGATTTTCTGTGCATATCTCACAGAATCTCTCAGGATATAGCCCTCGAAAATACTATAAATTTGGTTTGAGGGGATGAGGATATCGCCAACAATACTGAAAAAAGCTTTATGCATCGAGAAATCAAAAAATTCAGATTTTCTGTATGAAAAATTTCAGATTTTCTGTGCATATCTCACAGAATCTCTCAGTATATAGCCCTCGACAATACTATAAATTTGGTTTGAGGGGATGAGGATATCGCCAACAATACTGAAAAAAGCTTTATGCATCGAGAAATCAAAAAATTCAGATTTTCTGTATGAAAAATTTCAGATTTTCTCAGCATATCTCACAGAATCTCTCAGAATATAGCCCTCGAAAATACTATGAATTTGGTTTGAGGGGATGAGGATATCGCCAACAATACTGAAAAAAGCTCTATGCATCGAGAAATCAAAAAATTCAGATTTTCTGTATGAAAAATTTCAGATTTTCTGTGCATATCTCACAGAATCTCTCAGGATATAGCCCTCGAAAATACTATAAATTTGGTTTGAGGGGATGAGGATATCGCCAACAATACTGAAAAAAAGCTCTATGCATCGAGAAATCAAAATTCAGATTTTCTGTATGAAAAATTTCAGATTTTCTGTGCATATCTCACAGAATCTCTCAGGATATAGCCCTCGAAAATACTATAAATTTCGTTTGAGGGATGAGGATATCGCCAACAATACTGAAAAAAGCTCTATGCATCGAGAAATCAAAAATTCAGATTTTCTGTATGAAAAATTTCAGATTTTCTGTGCATATCTCACAGAATCTCTCAGGATATAGCCCTCGAAAATACTATAAATTTGGTTTGAGGGATGAGGATATCGCCAACAATACTGAAAAAGCTTTATGCATCGAGAAATCAAAAAATTCAGATTTTTTGTATGAAAAATTTCAGATTTTCTGTGCATATCTCACAGAATCTCTCAGGATATAGCCCTCGAAAATACTATAAATTTGGTTTGAGGGATGAGGATATCGCCAACAATACTGAAAAAGCTTTATGCATCGAGAAATCAAAAAATTCAGATTTTTGTATGAAAAATTTCAGATTTTCTGTGCATATCTCACAGAATCTCTCAGTATATAGCCCTCGAAAATACTATAAATTTGGTTTGAGGGATGAGGATATCGCCAACAATACTGAAAAAGCTTTATGCATCGAGAAATCAAAAATTCAGATTTTCTGTATGAAAAATTTCAGATTTTCTGTGCATATCTCACAGAATCTCTCAGGATATAGCCCTCGAAAATACTATAAATTTGGTTTGAGGGGATGAGGATATCGCCAACAATACTGAAAAAAGCTCTATGCATCGAGAAATCAAAAAATTCAGATTTTCTGTATGAAAAATTTCAGATTTTCTGTGCATATCTCACAGAATCTCTCAGGATATAGCCCTCGAAAATACTATAAATTTGGTTTGAGGGGATGAGGATATCGCCAACAATACTGAAAAAAGCTTTATGCATCGAGAAATCAAAAAATTCAGATTTTCTGTATGAAAAATTTCAGATTTTCTGTGCATATCTCACAGAATCTCTCAGGATATAGCCCTCGAAAATACTATAAATTTGGTTTGAGGGGATGAGGATATCGCCAACAATACTGAAAAAAGCTCTATGCATCGAGAAATCAAAAATTTCAGATTTTCTGTGCATATCTCACAGAATCTCTCAGGATATAGCCCTCGAAAATACTATAAATTTGGTTTGAGGGGATGAGGATATCGCCAACAATACTGAAAAAAGCTTTATGCATCGAGAAATCAAACAATTCAGATTTTTTGTATGAAAAATTTCAGATTTTCTGTGCATATCTCACAGAATCTCTCAGGATATAGCCCTCGAAAATACTATAAATTTGGTTTGAGGGGATGAGGATATCGCCAACAATACTGAAAAAAAGCTCTATGCATCGAGAAATCAAAATTTCAGATTTTTGTATGAAAATTTCAGATTTTCTGTGCATATCTCACAGAATCTCTCAGGATATAGCCCTCGAAAATACTATAAATTTGGTTTGAGGGGATGAGGATATCGCCAACAATACTGAAAAAGCTCTATGCATCGAGAAATCAAAAATTCAGATTTTCTGTATGAAAAATTTCAGATTTTCTGTGCATATCTCACAGAATCTCTCAGGATATAGCCCTCGAAAATACTATAAATTTGGTTTGAGGGATGAGGATATCGCCAACAATACTGAAAAAGCTCTATGCATCGAGAAATCAAAAATTCAGATTTTCTGTATAGAAAAATTTCAGATTTTCTGTGCATATCTCACAGAATCTCTCAGGATATAGCCCTCGAAAATACTATAAATTTGGTTTGAGGGGATGAGGATATCGCCAACAATACTGAAAAAAGCTCTATGCATCGAGAAATCAAAAAAATTTCAGATTTTCTGTGCATATCTCACAGAATCTCTCAGGATATAGCCCTCGAAAATACTATAAATTTGGTTTGAGGGGATGAGGATATCGCCAACAATACTGAAAAAGCTTTATGCATCAAATCAAAAATTCAGATTTTCTGTATGAAAAATTTCAGATTTTCTGTGCATATCTCACAGAATCTCTCAGGATATAGCCCTCGAAAATACTATAAATTTGGTTTGAGGATGAGGATATCGCCAACAATACTGAAAAAGCTCTATGCATCGAGAAATCAAAAATTCAGATTTTCTTGTATGAAAAATTTCAGATTTTCTGTGCATATCTCACAGAATCTCTCAGAATATAGCCCTCGAAAATACTATAAATTTGGTTTGAGGGATGAGGATATCGCCAACAATACTGAAAAAGCTCTATGCATCGAGAAATCAAAAATTCAGATTTTCTGTATAAAATTTCAGATTTTCTGTGCATATCTCACAGAATCTCTCAGAATATAGCCCTCGAAAATACTATAAATTTGGTTTGAGGGGATGAGGATATCGCCAACAATGCTGAAAAAAGCTCTATGCATCGAGAAATCAAAAAATTCAGATTTTCTGTATAAAAAATTTCTGATTTTCTGTGCATATTTCACAGAATCTCTCAGTATATAGCCCTCGACAATACCATAAATTTGGTTTGAGGGGATGAGGATATCGCCAACAATGCTGAAAAAAGCTCTATGCATCGAGAAATCAAAAAATTCAGATTTTCTGTATAAAAAATTTCTGATTTTCTGTGCATATTTCACAGAATCTCTCAGTATATAGCCCTCGAAAATACTATAAATTTGGTTTGAGGGGATGAGGATATCGCCAACAATACTGAAAAAAGCTTTATGCATCGAGAAATCAAAAATTTCAGATTTTCTGTGCATATCTCACAGAATCTCTCAGGATATAGCCCTCGAAAATACTATAAATTTCGTTTGAGGGATGAGGATATCGCCAACAATACTGAAAACAGCTTTATGCATCGAAAAATCAAAAAATTCAGATTTTCTGTATGAAAAATTTCAGATTTTCTGTGCATATCTCACAGAATCTCTCAGGATATAGCCCTCGAAAATACTATAAATTTCGTTTGAGGGATGAGGACATCGCCAACAATACTGAAAAAAGCTCTATGCATCGAGAAATCGAAAATTTCAGATTTTCTGTGCATATCTCACAGAATCTCTCAGGATATAGCCCTCGAAAATACTATAAATTTGGTTTGAGGGGATGAGGATATCGCCAACAATACTGAAAAAAGCTTTATGCATCGAGAAATCAAAAATTTCAGATTTTCTGTGCATATCTCACAGAATCTCTCAGGATATAGCCCTCGAAAATACTATAAATTTGGTTTGAGGGGATGAGGATATCGCCAACAATACTGAAAAAGCTTTATGCATCGAGAAATCAAAATTTCAGATTTTCTGTGCATATCTCACAGAATCTCTCAGGATATAGCCCTCGAAAATACTATAAATTTCGTTTGAGGGATGAGGATATCGCCAACAATACTGAAAACAGCTTTATGCATCGAAAAATCAAAAAATTCAGTCAGGATGCGCTCAGCGCTCAGCAACTGGGACAAAACAAAAATCTGTGATTCTATAGAAGGTCCCTTTCTCATGATCCTGTAATTGTCGGAATTGAATTGAAGAAAATAGAGACAGGTTAAGAGTGAATATGAAAGAAGGGATAAGAAGAGGATGAGAAGAGAGAAACTGAGAATCGAGATGACTGGTTGGAGCATCCACGACGAAACCACGCGCGGAACTAAAGGGAATGTGGGGAGGACTGACGAGACACGTGATCTAAGGAGGGTGACGAAACTCCTGGTGATTTGCCTCGGCATTTTAGGAGGCTTGACCTTGCTTCCACCGTACACTTACTTCCCTTGCACCCCAGACCCGAATCCGCACCCGGCAATCTCGACCGCACGCGTCGCGGCCGGCACACCGACGCGCGTCGCGGCCGGCACCGGGGCCACCACCGGATGGGCACGACCGCCGGGTGACAGGGCGTGGCCAAAAGTGCTTCAAACTTGGGTAATTGAACCGGCGACGTTGTCGACTCCTAAGTCATGGCTGGAAAGTGCGTCGTATCCTTTTTTGGTAACACGGTTGACATACGATGCGCCATGGACCAAATACCGTGACAGACTGACAGATCCCCTTTATTAGTTCAGATTTTCTCTGCATATCTCACAGAATCTCTCAGAATATAGCCCTCGAAAATACTATAAATTTGGTTTGAGGGGATGAGGATATCGCCAACAATACTGAAAAAAGCTCTATGCATCGAGAAATCAAAAAATTCAGATTTTCTGTATAAAAAATTTCAGATTTTCTCAGCATATCTCACAGAATCTCTCAGAATATAGCCCTCGAAAATACTATAAATTTGGTTTGAGGGGATGAGGATATCGCCAACAATGCTGAAAAAAGCTCTATGCATCGAGAAATCAAAAAATTCAGATTTTCTGTATAAAAAATTTCTGATTTTCTGTGCATATTTCACAGAATCTCTCAGTATATAGCCCTCGACAATACCATAAATTTGGTTTGAGGGGATGAGGATATCGCCAACAATGCTGAAAAAAGCTCTATGCATCGAGAAATCAAAAAATTCAGATTTTCTGTATAAAAAATTTCTGATTTTCTGTGCATATTTCACAGAATCTCTCAGTATATAGCCCTCGAAAATACTATAAATTTGGTTTGAGGGGATGAGGATATCGCCAACAATACTGAAAAAAGCTTTATGCATCGAGAAATCAAAAATTTCAGATTTTCTGTGCATATCTCACAGAATCTCTCAGGATATAGCCCTCGAAAATACTATAAATTTCGTTTGAGGGATGAGGATATCGCCAACAATACTGAAAACAGCTTTATGCATCGAAAAATCAAAAAATTCAGATTTTCTGTATGAAAAATTTCAGATTTTCTGTGCATATCTCACAGAATCTCTCAGGATATAGCCCTCGAAAATACTATAAATTTCGTTTGAGGGATGAGGACATCGCCAACAATACTGAAAAAAGCTCTATGCATCGAGAAATCGAAAATTTCAGATTTTCTGTGCATATCTCACAGAATCTCTCAGGATATAGCCCTCGAAAATACTATAAATTTGGTTTGAGGGGATGAGGATATCGCCAACAATACTGAAAAAAGCTTTATGCATCGAGAAATCAAAAATTTCAGATTTTCTGTGCATATCTCACAGAATCTCTCAGGATATAGCCCTCGAAAATACTATAAATTTGGTTTGAGGGGATGAGGATATCGCCAACAATACTGAAAAAAGCTTTATGCATCGAGAAATCAAAAATTTCAGATTTTCTGTGCATATCTCACAGAATCTCTCAGGATATAGCCCTCGAAAATACTATAAATTTCGTTTGAGGGATGAGGATATCGCCAACAATACTGAAAACAGCTTTATGCATCGAAAAATCAAAAAATTCAGTCAGGATGCGCTCAGCGCTCAGCAACTGGGACAAAACAAAAATCTGTGATTCTATAGAAGGTCCCTTTCTCATGATCCTGTAATTGTCGGAATTGAATTGAAGAAAATAGAGACAGGTTAAGAGTGAATATGAAAGAAGGGATAAGAAGAGGATGAGAAGAGAGAAACTGAGAATCGAGATGACTGGTTGGAGCATCCACGACGAAACCACGCGCGGAACTAAAGGGAATGTGGGGAGGACTGACGAGACACGTGATCTAAGGAGGGTGACGAAACTCCTGGTGATTTGCCTCGGCATTTTAGGAGGCTTGACCTTGCTTCCACCGTACACTTACTTCCCTTGCACCCCAGACCCGAATCCGCACCCGGCAATCTCGACCGCACGCGTCGCGGCCGGCACACCGACGCGCGTCGCGGCCGGCACCGGGGCCACCACCGGATGGGCACGACCGCCGGGTGACAGGGCGTGGCCAAAAGTGCTTCAAACTTGGGTAATTGAACCGGCGACGTTGTCGACTCCTAAGTCATGGCTGGAAAGTGCGTCGTATCCTTTTTTGGTAACACGGTTGACATACGATGCGCCATGGACCAAATACCGTGACAGACTGACAGATCCCCTTTATTAGTTCAGATTTTCTCTGCATATCTCACAGAATCTCTCAGAATATAGCCCTCGAAAATACTATAAATTTGGTTTGAGGGGATGAGGATATCGCCAACAATACTGAAAAAAGCTCTATGCATCGAGAAATCAAAAAATTCAGATTTTCTGTATAAAAAATTTCAGATTTTCTCAGCATATCTCACAGAATCTCTCAGAATATAGCCCTCGAAAATACTATAAATTTGGTTTGAGGGGATGAGGATATCGCCAACAATGCTGAAAAAAGCTCTATGCATCGAGAAATCAAAAAATTCAGATTTTCTGTATAAAAAATTTCTGATTTTCTGTGCATATTTCACAGAATCTCTCAGTATATAGCCCTCGACAATACCATAAATTTGGTTTGAGGGGATGAGGATATCGCCAACAATGCTGAAAAAAGCTCTATGCATCGAGAAATCAAAAAATTCAGATTTTCTGTATAAAAAATTTCTGATTTTCTGTGCATATTTCACAGAATCTCTCAGTATATAGCCCTCGAAAATACTATAAATTTGGTTTGAGGGGATGAGGATATCGCCAACAATACTGAAAAAAGCTTTATGCATCGAGAAATCAAAAAATTCAGATTTTCTGTATGAAAAATTTCAGATTTTCTGTGCATATCTCACAGAATCTCTCAGGATATAGCCCTCGAAAATACTATAAATTTCGTTTGAGGGATGAGGATATCGCCAACAATACTGAAAACAGCTTTATGCATCGAAAAATCAAAAAATTCAGATTTTCTGTATGAAAAATTTCAGATTTTCTGTGCATATCTCACAGAATCTCTCAGGATATAGCCCTCGAAAATACTATAAATTTCGTTTGAGGGATGAGGACATCGCCAACAATACTGAAAAAAGCTCTATGCATCGAGAAATCAAAAAATTCAGATTTTCTGTATGAAAAATTTCAGATTTTCTGTGCATATCTCACAGAATCTCTCAGGATGAAGCCCTCGAAAATACTATGAATTTGGTTTGAGGGATGAGGATATCGCCAACAATACTGAAAAAATCTTTATGCATCGAGAAATCAAAAAATTCAGATTTTCTGTATGAAAAATTTCAGATTTTCTGTGCATATCTCACAGAATCTCTCAGGATATAGCCCTCGAAAATACTATAAATTTGGTTTGAGGGGATGAGGATATCGCCAACAATACTGAAAAAAGCTTTATGCATCGAGAAATCAAAAATTTCAGATTTTCTGTGCATATCTCACAGAATCTCTCAGGATATAGCCCTCGAAAATACTATAAATTTCGTTTGAGGGATGAGGATATCGCCAACAATACTGAAAACAGCTTTATGCATCGAAAAATCAAAAAATTCAGTCAGGATGCGCTCAGCGCTCAGCAACTGGGACAAAACAAAAATCTGTGATTCTATAGAAGGTCCCTTTCTCATGATCCTGTAATTGTCGGAATTGAATTGAAGAAAATAGAGACAGGTTAAGAGTGAATATGAAAGAAGGGATAAGAAGAGGATGAGAAGAGAGAAACTGAGAATCGAGATGACTGGTTGGAGCATCCACGACGAAACCACGCGCGGAACTAAAGGGAATGTGGGGAGGACTGACGAGACTCGTGACCTAAGGAGGGTGACGAAACTCCTGACGATTTGGTTCGTTCTTATAGGAGGCGAGGCAGTGTGGGGAGGACTCACGAGACACGTGATCTAAGGAGGGTGACGAAACTCCTGGTGATTTGCCTCGGCATTTTAGGAGGCTTGACCTTGCTTCCACCGTACACTTACTTCCCTTGCACCCCAGACCCGAATCCGCACCCGGCAATCTCGACCGCACGCGTCGCGGCCGGCACACCGACGCGCGTCGCGGCCGGCACCGGGGCCACCACCGGATGGGCACGACCGCCGGGTGACAGGGCGTGGCCAAAAGTGCTTCAAACTTGGGAAAGAGATTTTGCGCGTGGGTGCGCATTTGCGTGCGAGAACGCGCGTTTTCGAATTCTCGCACGCAAGGAGTTTCCCAATTGTTATCGCAGCCGTGTTTGTGTCAGCATGTAACATTTCGAGAACGGTGAGTAACTGCGCGCTGTGGCACGCACTTGCGCGCCACAGTGCACTAGTGCTAGCTGCGTGCAGAAACACGCAAATGCGTACCCAAAAGTGATATTTCGTGAAAAGTGAGTAATTGCGCGCTGTGGCCCGCAGTTGCGCGATTTCGTGCACAAGAGCAAAGTTGCGTGCCCAAAAACGCACGTGTATACCCAAAAGTAATATTTTGTCAGAAATGAGTAATTACGTGCTGTGACGCGCAAAAGCGCGCCACGGTGCACCACTGTAAAGTTGCGGGCTAGAACACGAGAATGTATACCTAAAAGTTACACCTCGGGAACGGTGAGGAATTGAGTGCTGTGGACCGCTGGTGCGCGTTTCTGTGCACAAGAGCAAACTTGTGTGCCAAAACACGCAAATTTGTATTGTTAAGTAGCATTTTGGCAGAGATGAGTAACTGAGCGAATAAACGCGCAAGTACGTGTCCGCGTTGCGTTGAAAAAAACGCAAATGTTTGACAAAGAGTGAAATTTCTGTGAAATTCAAGTATTTGCAAGCTTCTGTCCCGAATTTCGCCTTGTTTTGCGCATTAAAGTAGATTTTCAGGCCCGTCGTTGTCATATGTGCAAATAAGCCTAAGAGAAGAGACGAAAAATGATGAAAAATCCTCTGAGCAGTCCAGAAATATGTTTTCCCCGGCTTTGGAGCGCTAAATAATTTTTGCGCGTAAAGTTGGTGTGCAGTGTGTGTGACTGCACAGCACACCGAATTCGACGGCCGGTATGGTGGCGTCGCCACCAAATATCCGGCCCCATAGGCCGGTTATTTTGTGGCGCCGCCACCACCGTCCTTAAGACGGCTTCCCAGGAAAACGACGACCACGGAGTCGAGGAGGAATCGATGGGGGATTGAAGAAGGATTTAAACTAGTCACCATAGCCTACATCTAGTGTATGAAAATCTCCGGCCGACATTCAGTTTTAAAGAATTCAGCAAAAATAACCGTTATAAGGACAGGTACACTGGGGATGGGGCGGAGAAAACCGACTGGTATGAATAGAGAAGCGGCTATAAGAATCTGAAAAAAATACAAACAGAGTTGTATTGATTATGTGGATAGTATTGTAGCAAAATTTCGATTTTAGAAAATGTTTTGTCGAAATACATTTTTTATAAGTAAATTTACTATTGAATTTACTCGACCCGTCCCTTAAAATGGCCACAAAATCATTTGTAGCGGGGGGATTTCGACGCTTAAAGTCTCAGATGAAAGAGGAAAAAGCCGCGAATCTTACCTGCAATGAGCCCTGCAGATCACGCCATGCGTTCGTCTGAAAATTTCAAACGCAGACTCGATTGACACATAAAATTCCAAGTGCATAATCTTTTTTGGCTAAATTCGGATGAAAGGGATATTTGAGGGCAATTTCACATCAGTTTCGAAATAACACAAAAATATAAGGCTGAGAGAACGGGTAAAATGGCTGTGGGTGAGAAAAATGGCCGCGATAAATCAGGTAGCGGCGCTAAAATTCTCAAAAAATTATGGATGGTCTTCTAATAGTTATCGGAGTATTATCGCGGCCTAATTTTGTGCTTTAATGCGCTTATTTTTTCCTAAAAAAATCACAATTTGTCTTTTTTTCATTGTGTGAGTGTCTTCTGCGCGTAGCAATAGCTGAATTGTGGTCAGATTTGAGCCATTTTGCCCTGAAAACTAACTGAAAGCACTAAACGAGGCTAAAATACCAATCATTAATTTAGTTTTCCTTTGCTTCGGCGCGTTTATTAGGATTCGCGCGTCAAATTCCGCGTTTCGGATGTCGACTGCGGACGGTATTTTTCGACGCCTAATTTACTCGCGGTCAGGCCGCGAGTTGTCCGTTGTTATCCAACGGACAATTCGCGGACAGGCAGCGCCGACTAGTACAGGGGTTTTGCGCGAATCCGTCGATTACGGAGCTCAGAGGCGACAGATCGCCAAACCATTTGAACATTTTCATACACTCTTAGCTCGAAGTCTGCCAGATAGGTTTCGTAGAAAACAAGTGGGATTTTAAGAAATTCGCAAATTGTCCGTTAGGAGGAAGGACATTTTGGCTGTGAGTGGGAAAAATTGACCGCCATGGATCAGGAAGCGGCGCTAAGATTCTGAAAAAGAGTATGGGAGGTGTTTTAGTGATGAGGGGGATATTATGAAGTCAAAATTTTGAATTTTAATGAAATTTTTTCTTCTCGAATTTCTTAATTAGTTTTGTCGTTAAATTTGTGCAGGGTGTCCGGTTTGAGTGGCGATAAATACGTTCATAGTGGTCGAATCGCGGCGTTCAAGGGCTTGAATGAAAGAGAGAAGAAAGGGGAATAATGTGGATGGGAGTGGTGTAGATCGCGCCATGCATCGGTTCGAAATCAAGAGTTTTAAGCTCGATTGATTGTGCACAATTGATATGCCTTGTCCATTTTGGCTTGAAATTTGGCAGAATGGTGTCTGATTGAGCATTTTTGAAAGGGTCAACATTTTCTGGTTTCATGGTAAACTTCCAGGTGAGGTGCGAGGGTTCAGCGATGCCATTGTGTGCAGGTAGACCTGATCAACGTGCGAGGAAAACGCATACATATTTCACTCCTATAGAAGGCATGTTTGTGAAAAAACAGCTTAATTGTGGTTTTGCTAATGTTCTGCTATATATGGGCCCGCTCTGGGGGCGACACGGAATTGCTGACCCAGCTGGGGAATGTGACGCCTCGGCTAGATATATGTCAACACCTGGGGACATGCAGACCTGTGCAGAGGTGCGGAGGTAATGGGCTGGGCTAGCTAACCATTGTTCTGTCGATCGACCTTCGTCTACAGTTGCTCTCTTCCTGGACACTCCGATCAATCTTTCTTTTCTCTCTTCCTTCCATTATCCCGCGTTATTCCTTCGTGTTTTTATAAAGGAGCGTGGCGTTTTTTGATGTTTTCTGTGCTATTTTCATCAAAATTCTGACGAAAATTAGATGTTTGCCGTCGATTATGGCTGGACATTCGCGGATGCGTAGAGTATCCTAGTTGATGGAAAATAATTTATTAGCTTAATTCTATAGGAAAAAAACTACAACCGTCTTTTTACGTTGCAGTGGGTAGTGAAAAAGAACGAAACTTCCGCGCATTGTGAATTCTATTTTTGTTGCGAATTTATGAAGGTATTGTTGAGTGATATCGGACGATCAGCAGTGGATTCTCGAGAAATTTTAAGAAAAACATAAATTTCTGAGAGAAAACGAGCTAGTCCTGGCGTACACTTGTAGATTCTCGATCAATTTCTACGTTTAACTCGTAAGCAGTGCCCCTTTTGATCATCGAATGGTGTATCAGTCTTTTTTGAAGTCCGCACTGACGAGCCCATTTCTTACATTTTCGACTGTCTGCGGATTAGAGGGCGAAACAGCCCCCAGTTGTGTGTCTTCTTCGCACCCTGAGGGAGGAATTTGCGATCTTCATCCTGACCATTTTTAGCTTGGGTACTGTGCTTATCTGGGCCGAATTCCGGTGCGCAATTGCGTCTCGACACGCTTTGCGGCCGCACGCGCTTGAGTCAGTCGGGTTTCCAGCGCCAAAGCCGAATCGATGTGGCTTTTTTATGCAATTTTCTCCAATTTTTCTGAGTTTCCTGTTTCTAAAACCCACCTAGAGTCAGCAGATCGGCGGCTGTGGCGCTGGAAGCTCTTTTGACTCGGGAGCGTGCGGCCGCAAAGCGTTCCGAGACGCAATTGCGGACCGGAATTTGGCCCAGATAAGCACAGCTTATCATTCGAGCCACTTCACGTTTTCAACACTTTTCTACATAGCCAGGCGCTTTCTTAGACCCGTCTCCTCTTGTAACAAGACGAACCTTCATACTTCAACTTTATGTACAATTTTACTAGGCTAATTAATTTAACAGTGATGTCGTCCGTCAGCTTCTCAACCCATACTGGGTTTTCCGCCCTCTCTGTCCGATGGATCCTTGTTCGTATCGCTCTCATCGAAATTGTACGGGTCTGAAATTGCTGTAATCATGCTAATGTTAAGTGTAAGGACCTAACTCGTCCAGATTGATTGTTCGAATACGGTCGAACTGGCTAGTTTTTTTGGCTTTCAACAATCATGTACACGCTTCGAAGATCTATTACCTTCGGAATCCCAACCACCTTACCGCTAGCTCCGCTGCTTCAATCGATCGGACATGCTGTGGTGTAACTCGTCCACTTTTTATCCATAACAAAACAACCCGTTAATTCTCCCCTTACATCCAGTTTTCGTAGGTTTTTTTTTTGCTTGTTCCCTATACTAGCAGCTATGAACCTTCAATTTATGATCATTTGGCGTTTCTTGGCAAGTAGAGAGAAAGTCAAAAGGCTTTGCTACACGACTGACTCGGAAAGTCGGCAAAAGCTGACTACTTATCCGAGAGTTAATTGAAAAAGTTGACAATCTATTCGAAAAGTCCAATTTTCGAATAATTCGAAAACCGTATATTTGAAGAGTGCCGATTTTCGAATTTTTCGAGAAATCGATTATTTGAAAGTGCCCAATTTCGAATTACTTGAAAACTAGAATATTCAAAAAAATATCTGAAAACGCAAAAAAAAGCAGTATACACTACAAAAATCAAAGAATTTCAAGCTCACCTTTCCGTTTTTCCTGGATGGAGTTGCGGGCAACTTCTTCAGTGGTTTGCGGGATAGAAGCACTTCTGATTTGGTCGAAGTCTGAAATCGCTCTGTTCATACTTACTTTCTAATTTTTTCCCTATATTTTCTAGAAGTAATAACCTTTCTGTTGACTCGTTGAGGTCGCCAGTTGTTTTTTCAGAGATGCGTCTCTACGTAGTTCGTAGCTGTCTGAATACAACCGTCAATGCATTCTAAATTGTTACCTTTGATAACTGCAGAAAATACCTCTTCGGGGTGAATGTTTCCTCCGCTTCTTTGCATGAACGACCAGCTCAGAATCGGGCTCATCTGGTGAAGCGGATGGCGACGGACTGTCACCGTCACCATCGTCTTCACCAGATGAGATTTCATCTGGACGCTCGTTTTCCTCGAGTTGAATTTGCTCCAGCACTTCTGTTTCGGCAACTTTGAAACTGAAATCAGGAGCGAATTCCAGGTTTTTGAATACACCGAGGCAGTCTAATTCCTACTTCACTATTTTGACACTTTGACGAGCGGCCTGGATTTCCTCCTTGTTTTCTTTTGCTTCTCTCAACGCAAATACCAGCAGTTTGCGGTAGCCTCGTACGGCAGAGTCGACATGATCGTCATTGTAGTTACGGAGTTGTGTTTGTGCTTTGTGACCTAGATTGTTTTATACATGATCTACAGCTGAAGTAACGGAATTCTTAGCTACGCTACTTGATTAACCTGCTATCACAATGACGTCCCTGTCTGCGGGTTCAATACCTGTGCGATGTCGGCTTGTGTAGGCTTCGTACTGCACTTTAGCGGCGGCATGTCTGCCCTAAAGAGCAGGCAGTTGTTGTTATATTTCAGGTAGGTTTCCAGAAACCCACCGCGTTGCAACTGATCCTGTAGTCAGCACAGCCTATTTGCTTGAAGTACCTGCAGAGCAGGTTTGAAACGTTGTGTTTCTGAACGCCGGCACCGTTCCACAGCAGAAAAAAAGGTGCTCGCATGTCATGTACGCCCCCCATTTCGCGTTTCTCTACAGCTCGATTTACGACGCTAAATTGGTTTCTGTTATCTACCTAGTGACACCCAAAACACATGTGCCTACTGAGTGCGCAGTCTTCGATAGTGTTCGAGTAGCTGTTGCGTCTCCTCGTCCAGAACAAAAATCCCTCCCTGGCAGGTGGTCTCCATGTTAATCTGACTTAGCTGTTTCGGGTTGGGGTAGGTGCCGACCTGAAAACTCCTGTAGTTTTTCCAAATTTAGGTATCCCCGAGTTATCATGAGTTTTTCATCAATCGCCAACCCAGAACTTTTGCTGGAGCTGCGGTGCAGCGATGACCCTCATCGTTAAACCATTGATAGACCCCTCCTCAGCGAGACATCCATTTTCCATCTTGTAGACAATCTCATTACGGGCTCCATTCCGGAAGATGATTCGAGTCATCAAAACACTGTAACTTTTCCGTTTTATTTCAGTTGTAGGCTGAGTTGTGATAAGGCTTCATACCTCATGACGAAATAGTACTCAGAACACATCAATGTTTTTTTCTTCTCGAATCTTTCCATTACCTCCTGCACGGTGCGTGATAGTTTTGCGTGGTCGATGATGGCCCGAATGACGGAGTACTTTGCAAGTTCCTGAATTGTTGACATTTGTTCGTAGAATGAAAAATCCTATTGCATGATAGTGTACCGCTGGTTTTCTGGCAGATTGTGGCCGCGACATCAACGACTTTAGCTCACATTTCAGCATCTGAAGAAGTTTTCTAGCCTTCTCTAGTGACAGTTTGCAGATCCTGTGTCGCTCTGCGCCCGCGCCTGGAATGAGTACGTGGTAGTTGAGATCTTCAACAGGTCTTCATCGCTCCATACCTGATCCCATGTGGAAACTCACAAATGAGTAGAATGATATTAGTGCTTTCACAAATGACAGTCTTGTACCGACTGGGACTCGATGTAGAAGCACTGCGAAGAATGGCTCGAGTACGTCGCCAGAAAATATGGCGTCATCGATGGTCACAGTCTCGCCGAGTCTGAATCAACTGCTGTACTGAATCCATCAAGTGCCAGTCCTTTGAAGATCACAGCTCACCGTCTTCTTGCGCGCATCGCGCATAACATGAAGCGCTCGACATACCCGCCGTAAACTTCGCGTCCTCGCAAAACGTCAGCGTCCGACGGGTAGGAACAGTGCGGGTTTCGCTGTAATCCCGAATTCAAAAAGCGACTAGAAATATATGACGGATTGTGGAGCCAAACTCACAACTTCAACACGGAGATGTTGGACAAATTCCGCCAAAATTGGGTGAGATTCCCGATCAAGCTTTGCATAGAAGTGCAGCTCTTTGTCCGCATGACCTTTCCAAGCTGAACATAATTTGCATAGGTAGGTGAACATACGACGCCACACACCTTTCCAGTACACTCACAGCTTTCCCGAAGTCCTCCCCTAGGGAGCGAGTAGTCCTGGATTGTGTACTCCGGAAACGTTTCATCATAGTACCACGCATACAGCAGATTTGCGGTGGGAGGGCGTGTGAACCACCTATGAATTTCTGCTCCGCCTAGATTACGATGATGATCCGTTTGAACAAAACTGGGTCATACTCACTCCCCTACCTTTGTAAAGAGTGTCTCCCTCTATATAATACTGCAGACTTCGATCAATCTGCGGAGCCTGGTAAGTAGTGACTAAAAGGCGGTCTTCTACGAACTCCTAAACAATTCAAATCTGTGCGCCTTGGTTTGGGTGGTTTTTGTGATTGGAGTACCTGCACACTTCTCGATGAGGGTCCTGGTTGCATCGGCATTGTCTGCAATGCCGGTTGAATTGAAGTGTCCGAGATGCTACTGGCGTGTGTCCGTTCTGGGCGCTTATAACGCTGGAATGTGTCATTTCGTGGCATAGGCGACACATTTACCCAAATGAGCAGTAATTAAGCTACCCTGTGAATTGGTATTTCCGGGATTTGGGTCAGCACTGATTCGTACACTTCCCATTCTTGCTCCGTGCTCGGTTTCGGGTAGAAAAAACAGTCGAATTTGGCCTTTTTCATCCGCTCAGTTATTCCTCGACTGACCTGATCGGCCACCTAAACAACGAATCTCATCCCGATCGCTATATGACAGGTAGACATTTTTCATTCCCATACCGCAATATCTGTTGGAGTCTCCAGCTTTCCAGCGTGTTTTCTTTTGATGTGTTCCCGTAGACGAAAGCGGTCGTGTCGACCACATATTATGCAGAAATTGTACCCTTTGTGCGCAATATCGGGATTGTAGACTTCTGAAAACGGTTCGCAGAATTCGCCTGTTGCTCCGCAGAACATTCCAAACTTGGAAGACACCCCACCTTCCGTGAGTTGAAACGGTAGCTCTGCTATCAGTTTCTGTTCTATCCAGAGGGGCACTTTCTCCTTTGCAATAGCTGCAATCTCCTTTGCACTCAGGTTGCATGGCACCATGTGAGCATCTCCTTCGAGAGTTTTCGTGACATCAGCGTTCTTTGCAATACCAGTATCCACAGATTCCACAGGATCAACATACTCTTGCGCAGGCGACGACATTGTGCCTCTGGAAAGGCCAGATTGGTAGAAGGGGTCTCTGTGTATACACCGTCGAAGATTCTGGATATGACTGGATTCTTATTCGGCACATCGTTTTCCCAGGTCTTGACAATTATGGATCAGTGCTTCTTTACGGTATTGATTTTTTATTATTGCTTTGTTTTATTGTTAGTTGGCTCATTGCTACTCGCTTCCTGATATTTGTTTTCTCCTTTCAATTTGCTGTTATTTCATTAGGTTTTGCTTCTTTTCTGAGCTTCATTTTCTTCTGCTTGAAATTACTGTCGAAGCTCAAAATGAATTTGATGACACATATACAATGAAAGAATCAAAGATTTTTCAAGGAATACCATAAGATAATTGATGACCTAAGCACAAATAACAGAATTTCGCACAAAATAAGATGAATAAGAAGTCTGGAAAAAGATGAGCATTATTTAATTACTGTGCTTATCTGGGCCAAATTCCGGTCCGCATTTGCGTCTCGACACGCTTCGCGGCCGCACGCGCTCGAGTCAGTCGGGTTCCCAGCGCCAAAGCCGACTCGATGTGGCTTTTTTATACAATTTTCTTCAATTTTTCTTAGTTTCCAGCTTCCAAAACCCACCTAGAGTCAGCAGATCGGCGGCGCTGGAAGCTCTTCTGACTCGGGCGCGTGCGGCCGCAAAGCGTGTCGAGACGCAATTGCGGACCGGAATTTGGCCCAGATTAAGCACAGTATCTATATTTTATTGATTTTCGCCGTTTCTCATAGCTGACCAGGCGATATGATGCGGCATTCGTCTTTTTTCTCGTCTATTTTCACAAAATGTGAGACGAGACGAAGAGGTAACTACATAGAAAAAGAGGAACAAAATGAGGAAGAAGAGTAGAAAAGGGAGGCCTAAGAGGCAGAAGACGATGATAATGAAGACAAGAGAGAGAGAGAGAAAGAGAGCGAGAGAGAAGAGTAGAAAAGGGAGGCCTAAGAGGCAGAAGACGATGATAATGAAGATAAGAGAGAGAGAAAGAGAGCGAGCGAGAAGACAGAGAGAGAGCGAGAGAGAGGAGAGAGAAAAAAGACAGAGAGGGGAGAGAAAGAGAGGAGAGAGAGAGGAGAGAAGAGATAGAGAGAAGAAAGAGAGAGAAGAGAAGAAAGAGGGAGAGAAGACAGAGAGGAGAGAGAGGGGGAGAGAGAGAAGAGAAGAAAGGGGAGAGAAGACAGAGAGGAGAGAGAGAAGAAAGAGAGAGAGAGAAGAGAAGAAAGGGGAGAGAAGACAGAGAGGAGAGAGAGAGAGAAAGACCGAGAGAAGAGAGAGAGAGGGAGAGAGAAAGAAGACAGAGAGGGAGAGATGAGAGAGAGAGAAGAAAGAAAGAGAAGACAGAGAGGAGAGAGAAGACAGAGGGGCGAGAGATAGAGAGAGAGAAGAGAAAGAAGAGCGAGATAAATAGAGAGAGAGGGAGGAAGAGAGAGAGGAAGGGAGGAAGAGAGAGAGAGAGAGAGAGAGAGAGAGAGAGAGAGAGAGAGAGAGAGAGAGAGAGAGAGAGAGAAGGAAAAGGAAAGCGCGGCACAGTAAACAGAGAAGTGATTGACCAATGAAAAGAGTAGGAGTAGGAAGAGGCTGAAAACGGGAGGAAGAAGAAAGGTAGCAATTTTGCTTCCACTGATAGATGATGGCCCTTTGTTTTGAATCTTGATAGCTACATATTTATCATATGTTTATAATATGTATGAAAAAATTTTAATATTTAAATCACGTAGATAATGAATAATGCAATGCATAGACACGAAAGGAGAATCGAAATGAAAAAAAAACACGATAAAACATTGTTCAGGTTCGAATAATGCAATAAAAACGAGCACGACTGAAAAAAATGAGAAAAAATTTTTTCCCAAGAAATTGAACTGCTCAATATTTTGGACATCACAGTTGTACATGGAAAATTGCTCATTCATGAAGGAAAGTATGAAGAATCAAAAGAATGTGAACATCAAAACGAAAACTACTAGAAACGTTTCGTATTAGGAGATTTCATTTATTCTTTTGAGTTTTTTTCCTGTAGAAGTCGACCCATTTGAAAGAAAATCTATGCATAAATGTTTAGAGGCTAACTGGATTCTACGATTGCCATGTTCGCTTCACAGTAATCTGTAGCTCGACACAGGTTACAGAAAACAAACCGTTGAGCAATTGCTGTTGACCATCTTGCTCTGCTGGGGATGCTTCAGATGTTCAGACAAAAATTTCCAAAAATTAATTGGAACAAAAAATAGTTTCAATTATTCTGGAAGTTGCTATAAAAAAATGAAACTCTATTTTCCTCCTGAAGGGCCCATAACAGTTCATAAACACATGCCTCTCACTGAATGAGCTAAGTGCGCGTAGCCAGTCATTCATCAAGTAAACGAAAATGATTTAACAAGGAGATGGGAGAAGATTCAATTAAGCACAAACTTGTGAAATCAACGTTCTCATAAAGCGACCGTATATGTGGACCCGATATTTTGAAAACCGTCAACATTTTTCAAAACTACGCTTGTGAAATTGAAGTTTATGATATTTCATGAACTCCTGAATTTCTGCGCCATCCCCGAAATGTTTGGATTTCCTGCGAGAAAAATTGAAGAAATCGAATTTTTAGTTTTCGTAAAAATAAAAGAATTTCTACGATTTCCTCATTTTCAAATTACTCTGGTACTTCCCTTTTGAGCATTCAAGAGTATCGATTCATTCTGAAACCGCCTGTGGTGTAGACTCAAAGAGTGTATTTTCACTATCTTACTTTTCGAAATTGCTAACGATTGCCAGAATATCGCAAGTTTCTGGATGCGCGTCCTTCTAGAAGACCTAACGACAACCCGAAGTTCCAAATTGGACTTTTCTCGGAAACTCGCGAGTTTCAAGAAATGGAATGAATGGGAGCAGGGAATCGCAGCGTTCTGGAAGGATCTCATGAAGAGGAATGGTCTGTGGGTGGTTCCCCAATTACTGCACTTTAGGTCCTGCCACCTGAAGTACGGTAACTGGGTCGCGTGAGTGTCATGGGGAACCCCAACTTAGTAAACACCCACACCGATTCCGTGACTGGAATTCGAATACAGGCCGTGTTGAAGGGATGGGGTGTGGGGTGAGCTGAGGAAGATGAAGATGGGATCAAGAGGTAATGAAGGCATAAATGGGAAATATAATCACTGCCAACTCGGAATTCTAATTATCTGATAACGCACACGCTATTGTTCGCAACATTTCATGATAGAGGCTGTCTGTCATCAGCCTGGGGCTATAGCTGCGCATATCTTATCACCAAAAGGCTGCCCGCACTGGGAGATCATATTCTTATCGCTGCGACCATGTGAATCGAATTAGTTGCAATAAGCAGTGTAAGTAACAACTCTGAGAGTTTTGGCCGCGAAATAGCCTGTAAATAGCCCACCAGGCTCCGCAGCGGCTCCTGGTGGGCTATTTCCCGGCTATTCCGCGGCTATTTCTCGGCTTCTCACGGAAAGGATCAGAAGTAGCCGAGATATAACCGAGAAATATTCGAAAGTAAACAAAATTAACCAAGACGCAACCGTCGCCGGCTCGCCGAGTCAACATCTGGGGCCGCCAGCGGTTTGGCGGGGCCTCCAGAGGTTGAAAGAAGCCCACGTACCTCAAACTTGGGTAATTAAACCTACGGAGGTGCTGACATGTGAACTATGTCTCTGGAATGCTCCGTATATCTGCCTGGAGGGCATTATTTCTCGGCTATTTCGCGGCGAGCATTATTTAGCGGCTATTTTGCGACGAGCATTATTTAGCGGCTATTTCGCGGCGAGCATTATTTGGCGGCTATTTAGCGGCTATTACGCGGCAAGCAGGCATTTTGCGGCTATTTCGCGGCTATTTCTCGGCTATTTCCCGGCCAAAACTCTCAGAGAAATCAGGGGCCTTATCATCATTTCAGATCCAAGAGTTGCTCTTATATAATTTCAGTTTTCGCATCTTCACATGTAAGGCATGCGATGAAGCAAATATGTATGTGTTTAGTTGAAAACCCTTATCGACGTAGTCGGAGTTTGTATTTGAGGATTTTCTACACGAAATTTGTATGATTATTTGGACGAAATGTGGTTGAAAAATTATTTCAGCCGCTGGAATTAGTAACGTAATCCTTTTCCTTTTTCGGAACAATTCTCTTCTGTTTTTACACTTGTGTCCACTTTTTCGTACTGTCTCCTCTTTGTCATGAGGTTTGCCGCTTTCCCCCTTCCATCCCTCCTTATTTCCTCGATTTTCATAGGTAAGGAGTTGTCGCCGACGCCGCTACAGCGGAACTGTTGAACGAGAAATCTGTTCCGTTTCGAAATCAAAATGAAGCAGGAAGTTTATGCGGGAACCATACCCGTCGCGATGTGCAACGCGTGAAGCTCAGCAATATCGATCGCGCGCAGCGACATTCAATTTGAACAAAAATCAATGTCACCATAACATAAAACTTTGTTTTCGACTCTGTCTAATGCTTAAGTTTCCTATGATTGAGCAGTTCACATGTCATTTTCTTGGAACGACTCGAAAGAAAGAACAGGTTTATATTCTCACTTGAAAAAGTGTGAATAACTAGATTTTTCGAACACAGTCTTTTGAAAATTACCGAGTTAATGAATGAATTAGGAGAAGCTCTGATTTTTTTCTCAAACAAGTGGATAAATCAAATCGAAAAACTGCCTTCAAATAAAAAAACTCTGATTCGAATAAATATTTGGAAGATGTCGAGAAATAGTCGAATTCTCGATTAACTTTCGAAAACTTTATGAATGCTCGAGAAATTCTTTTAAGTCGCTTAATATTTGGTTGTTTATCCGAATGGTGGCCGAATGTTTGAAAAATCGAATACCTCCATAGTTTTCCAAATGAACCGAATATTCGCGAAGCGCAATAGTTTTAATCCCCGATCGGATCGAATATACGAACAATCGATTATTGAAGGCATTCGAATGTTATTGGATACTCGGTGATGAGAATCCTTCGACTCCTCGGATTGTCATAATCAATTTCCACTGCATAGAAAACAGGTTTGGTTCAACAAAAATTGACTTCTACCAATAAGTACTATCACTTGATTCGATCAATATTGCTGATTTTCACACATCGCACGTCTCGGCAAGTATGGGGCCGACCTAGGGAAAATTGACGTTCGGCTTAGATAACGCTCGAAAATCAGGTGAAAAATGTGCTCCTATATTTGCCTCATGGAAAAATACCATTACATGGTTTTTTCGGTACATGTGGCACTTTTTATTCGTTCTCGGTTGCGGGCTGTTGTGTTGCAGGCTATAACATTCTACTCATATTAATTTCTTCCATTTCGCGTCGTACCACCATCAGTTCGTGACATTAAGTACTCCTGTCTTCGCCTTATTATGCTTTGTCTATGAAATTTTCAACTGAGAGGAGAAATTCTCGTTCACATGAATAATGCGTATACAATCCACGTACGATCTCTTTGAATCGCACTGGTCTACACGCAGGGCAACCACTCAAAATTATTTATTAGCAATGAAGAGAAAATATCCGCACATGGTATTGCGGGAAAGTCTTCAATTAGGACCGAGAGTCGTCCACATCCACTGTCCACATCTGAATTAATTCAATCACATTCACTCATAGGAGACTTATTGCAGAAGAAAACCTTCTTTGATGTTCCCTGTTCGTCGAATCCAATTTTAGTGCTAGTCTGGTAACATATGGCCCGATATCCTGTTGATAAGCATATTTTACAGCACAGAGGACCTAAACGGGAACTTTTTGTTAAGATACAGGCAGATACATGATCTTCTTGTAATCGTTGTGGTATTTGTAGAATTTTCGATTTAGATTATTACCGGCGCGGCTCCGTTTCGTGGTAATCGACTTTTAGTATAGATATGCGTGTGTAGTCAATCAAGCTGGCACTTTTGCACGAAAGCGCGCTTTTGCGCTCCACGCAATTACCCGTTTTTCACTTTTGGGTATGCATTTCCGTGTTTCTGCACGCAGCTCTGCCTTAGTGCACTGTAGCGCACAACTGCGTGCCACAGCGCGCAAATACTCACTTTTCACGAAATATCACTTTTGGGTATGCATCTGCGTGTCTCTCCACGCAGCTCTGCCTTGTGCACTGTAGCGCTCAACTGCGTGCCACAGCGCGCAAATACTCACTTTTCACGAAATATCACTTTTGGGTATGCATCTGCGTGTTTCTCCACGCAGCTCTGCCTTGTGCACTGTAGCGCACAACTGCGTGCCACATTTCTAGACACTTTTTTCTTATCAGTTCTGATTCATGTAGCTGTTTCGACGTGCTCTCCACGCAGCTCTGCCTTGTGCACTGTAGCGCTCAACTGCGTGCCACAGCGCGCAAATACTCACTTTTCACGAAATATCACTTTTGGGTATGCATCTGCGTGTTTCTCCACGCAGCTCTGCCTTAGTGCACTGTAGCGCACAACTGCGTGCCACAGCGCGCAAATACTCACTTTTCACGAAATATCACTTTTGGGTATGCATGTGCGTGTGTCGGCACGCAGTCTACTACTTGTGTCTTTTCTTCTATTTTTCAGACACTTTTTTTCTTATCAGTTCTGATTCATGTAGCTACTTTGACGTGCTCATGGTAGAGCTTTCTGTCCTCAAAATTTGAGCCTCCTAGTTTCAAGGACTCGTGAGTTACAGCTCAATGAAGCTCAAAATCTAGCTTTTCTTCGATTTCGTGGTCCCTAGAACGACAAACACTGAAGAAGGGTAGCCCAAACTGCATCAGAAATAACTGGCGAGGTTGTACCTTGATTACGATTCAAAAAAGAAGGCTATTTGATTTGTTTTCCCATTGCTATAACGCTTTTTCGAGGAAAAAGGGGGTGCCGAAAGCTCAAAGTGGCAAATTTCAATTTTTTTGTCGAAAATCGAAGAAGTAGCTAAACCAAGTGAACTTTCCATGATCAGCTCAACGAGTCAAATCGAATCATGCCAATGACGTCATTGATCTGCAAGGTTTGGAAATTGACTTGCTCAACATTGGGTAATTGAACCGGCGACGTTGTTGACTCCTAAGTCATGGCTGGAAAGTGCGTCGTATCCTTTTTTGGTAACACGGTTGACATACGATGCGCCATGGAGGAAATACCGTGACAGACTGACAGATCCCCTTTGTATATAGTAAAGATTTGTGTGCTTGTCCCTGTGTTGACTTCTGGGGTGAGCCTACAGCGTTTCGAAGCGGTTTACAAATCCAGATCTAAGTACACTAAATGAGACGCTCTGATACGTGGCGCGGCATCCTACAGTACCGCGCATATTTTCTGCAAAAACGGCGTTTTGCGGCGTTTTTTTGCGCGCACAAAGCGCCGCTTTGTCATAACTCGCTTCAGAGTGGTCCAAAATCAATTTTGAAGATAATTCTGGAAAACCCTCAACGAGGGGATTCTAACGGTATATGGAAGTGTGAACTTTTATGTAAATTGTCAGCCTTTATTCTAGGAAAAACGAATTTTCAGCCCAATTTTTTCAATTTTTTGGATTTTCCCGTGTAAAACATGCCATGACGGTTGTGTGAAATGGAAAATAGGAAGCTCTTAGATATATTCCAACTAGGATTATACATTTCATTCTGTAGGGACATTCTTATACGCGCTTTCAGAGCCCACAATGACTGGACATCCATAACCCTAATTCTTTAAAGAATTATAACTTTTGTTAAATATGCTTGCTAGGGTTTATGAAGTATTCAATGAACTCCTACCCCCACGGAGCATCCGATCGATGACAAGCATCCAACTACCGCCGCGAATTTAGACAGATGTTTTTGGAAAACCTCGAATTTTCAGCTGTTCATTACCAAATTTCCATCGTTCTCAGCGTTATTACTTTTTATAAAGTTCAAGGTAAGCAAATAAGGTGGGGTGTGATGACTCTGTTTGTATGCAAACCTTTCTAGAGCGAAAGACGCTCCTATCCATACTTTTTGTAGCATTGGGCTGCACTTAGTGATTTACCCGTTTTTAAGCTTCCATTTTCAGTCCTCAGCCGAGTGAAGAAATCTAAATTGCTAGGCCTTTTGGAACGCTGGGCTACCTTCTGATTACCGGATTCCGTTTTGCAATCTGATTAAGCATAGCAGTTTCTCTGATACCCAAAAGTACCACCTCGCGAAGGTCTCTCCAGCGACCTCCGCCAAGTGCCATGTTCAGAGGACACTCTCGCCCGTTCCTGACGTCTTCACCCCCAGTCGTCTCTCTGTCATAGGCTCGCCTAAAAACAGTTCTGGAAACGGCCCTCGCTCCCCCTCAGCGAACCTTCGCAAAAGAGATACGCCCCCCGCAAATACACTCCTCGCCACACATTGCACGGAAACACTTCCAAAATCGCTCACTGTAGAGCACCCCCCAACAACTTCATCGCCTGGAAATCGGCTAGAATACCTTTCAAACAATGCCTGATCCGAATTTCAGGTCATTCCGTGCCCATCTCGATAGTCGCCAACTTCGACTTTTCACGTCCCCCACCCCGCCGCAGCAGCCCATTCTCGCCCCGCCAGACGATGGTGGGCGGACGGACAAAAATGGGTCTCCTCCACCACCGAAATCGCATCTAAATTTTACTACGACACTTTTGAGTCCGCCCACAACCTTGGTTCACTCAAAAGTTTAGTCTCTTTCAACCACCCATGACACGTTTTTCGCGATTTTTCTCGGTATTAGACTCCCATTTTCCAGCCGCCCGTCATCCTACTCCACTCCGCCTGCCTGGGCTTACACAATGCTCTTCCACCTTCTTATACATGTGTTCAGTTCCCCCTTTCAAGCAAGATCCACAGATTTTTTGACCCCCAAAGTACCACTTCGCGAATGTCTCACCAGCGTCACTCGTCACTAATCATTACTTTCCTTTAGGCTCCGTCCATACGTGGGGAGAACGCTCGTTCTCGCTCTCCAGGGACCGTATGCATATCGCCCCCGTTCCCACGCGGGTAGTTTCCCGGAGAGGAGAACGTGGGGAGCCCCTCGATGCATAGTGAGGGACCCCCTCACTCTCCCTACCTGGAGAGTCCCGCTTCAATGAAATTGCTTGGCGTCGAATGAAATGCTGTGTGCGATTGCGGCGTGATGGTTTCACTAGCGCGCGCTCTATTTTTTTCAAGATTTCTATACAGCTTCTTTGTTCTTTAAGCCGTATATCGTGATGTCTCGACTTAACACCGAGATTCGGGGAGGAAAGATCACGATAATATAAAAATGCATCTCGTCTTCCTCATCGTATTCTTGCACTTTTTCATTGCTAAGAAAAAATGTATTTTCTGAATATATTTTTATAGTTTATGGAGTTAGCGATCAACGAAGTTCAAAACGATTAATTTACAGTTCTGTTTTTTTTTAGAAAAAAGGCGTCGCGTCTGTTGGTGGAAGAATCGAATGCGAATAACCACCGGAGGTCGCTATCAACCTACTAAACACACTAAAAAAGCATTCCATTCTGTTGAAATAGCGAAAAAAACGAAAAGACCAACTCAAAAACATCAATTTTTGGAACAAAAATGAAGTGTGGGAAATAACTAGAAAAATTAGAAAAGTCTTTTTCGCCGGAAAATTGTAACATAGCTGCATTTATCAAAAAGAAAATCATTTTTTTTCTAAAATGAAGAATATTGTCCGTAAAACTGCACCCTGTACAAAAAATATGCTCAAGAATGCTGAAATTCTCCATCTCCCCCTTAATCCGGAGTAGGGGACCGTAGGAGCCCTCGCAGGTGAGGTGGGGCCACTCGCCAGGGGGTTCTCGAAACATTATGCATTAGGGAACCCCCCTCCCGGATGACCCTCCCCCGTGGCGGAGGCCCCATTCCCCGTCGGGGGCGATATGCATACGGCCCCAGCGCTCCCCAACGCTGATGGGTGCCCGATATCAGGCATCGTCCATACGTGGCGAGAGCGTGCGATTACGCAAAATCGATCTTCATCAAGGGCACACGTTTTGCTTGCCGCTCACGCGCGCTCCCTCTCGCGCGTTCACGCTCGCTCGCTCTCGTGCGCCCACGCCAGCTCAAAGAAGGAAGCAGCGAATTTCAAGCTTACTGCTCAATTTTTTAAGTAAGTGGCAACAAGCCTTTTGCAAAACTATTGCCCTTGTACCCCATAACCCCACGGCAAAATACACAAACCATAGGAAATGGTCAGCCGTTGCGCCGATTCGAGCGATTGATCACCGGTCAAGAATTGTCAATCGAATCAAAACGAGGTGGGGTGTTCGCCAGTGCATAATTGCTGGCACGGGCTAGTCCAGCGTTGAGGAGCGTCGAGAGGCGCACAGCAGCGAGAACGCACGCTCTCGCCACGTATGGACAGAGCCTCATGAGAGACAGCGACAGCCATTTCCTGCCTCGTGCTGATTCGATTGTTAGCGTTTGACCTGTTGATCAATCACTCGACTCGACTCATTGGCAGCTAATTAACCATGGTTTGTGACAGCCGTAGTGCGTCTAGGGGATACGCAAGCATTAGTTTGGACAAGATTCAAGACTTGGTGCCTTAGGAATGAAGCAATAAGCATGAAACTTAATACATCTCTCTCGAATAGGGCGTGAGCAAGCGAGGGTGGGCGTTAGCGAGCGAGAGCGGGCGTAAGCGCGCGAGAGCGAGCGTAACCGCGCACGAACGCCTAGCAAATCGTGTGCCTTCGATGACAATCGATTTTGCTTAATCGCTCGCTTACGCAACGTATGGACGCTGCCTAATGGCTAGAGTGCTGGCAGAACGCAAGCATTGGAGGTCGCCACTTTTTGACTACTAAACAAACCGTAAAAGGGTGTTCGGCGGCACACAACGCGAGTTTTTGCGTAGCTGAACGACAGAAATTGGAACAATATGTAAAAACCAATGCTTACTACATACTGCACTGATCTTCCTGAGGAGTTATCACTTTTGATGTAGATTCGGACCTGAAAGTGAGGGTTTCGCTAGATTCTGGGCACAGTGGTGCTGTGAAAACTTGGTTAAGTTGGATCAAAAATGACACTACAGTTGTTTCGTGGGCTAGAGAATGAGTATAGTTATGAATAATCTGGTATCACCAAGGATGTGGTTCAAAAAGGCTGAATGTTTTACATGCTGCGGAGGAGACCTTTTTGAAGCCGGAATACAAAAGTGGTAAGCGACATTGAAGATGGCGACTTTCGAGATGGATGCGAAATGACCTGAAATTCGGATACGGCGTTCTTCAGAAGGTATTCGGACCTAGTTCCCAGAGATGAAGTTGTTGGGGTGCTCTAGGGAGAGCGATCTTGGGAGCGCTTCCGTGCAATGTGTGACGAGGAGTGTATTTGCGGGGGGCGTATCTCTTTTGTGGAGGGGCGCTGATGGGGAGTGAGGGCCGTTTTCAGAACTGTTTTTGGGCTAGCCTACAAAATTAGGACGATTTCGGCTGAGCACGTCTGGAACGGGCGAGAGGGTCCTCTGAACATGGCACTTGGCGAAGGTCGCTGGTGAGACATTCGCGAAGTGGTACTTTGGGGGTCAAAAATTCTGTGGAACTTGCTTGAAAGGGGGAACTGAACACAGTTTAAAGAAGGTGGAAGAGCATTGTGTAAGCCCAGGCAGGCGGAGCGGGGTAGGATGACGGGCGGCTGGAAAATGGGAGTCTAAAACCGAGAAAAATCGCTAAAAACGTGTCATGGGTGGTTGAAAGATACTAAACTTTTGAGTGAACCAAGGCTGTGGGCGAACTCAAAAGTGTCGTAGTATAATGAAGATGCAATTTCGGTGGTGGAGGAGACCCATTTTTGTCCGTCCGCCCACCATCGTCTGGCGGGGCGAGAATGGGCTGCTGCGGCGGGGTGGGGGACGTGAAAAGTCGAAGTTGGCGACTATCGAGATGGGCACGGAATGACCTGAAATTCGGATTAGGCATTGTTTGAAAGGTATTCTAGCCGATTTCCACTCGATGAAGTTGTTGGGGGGTGCTCTATAGTGAGCGATTTTGGAAGTGTTTCCGTGCAATGTGTGGCGAGGAGTGTATTTGCGGGGGGCGTATCTCTTTTGCGAAGGTTCGCTGAGGGGGAGCGAGGGCCGTTTTCAGAAGTTTTTAGGCGAGCCTATGACAGAGAGACGACTGCGGGTGAAGACGTCAGGAACGGGCGAGAGGGTCCTCTGAACATGGCACTTGGCGGAGGTCGCTGGAGAGACCTTCGCGAGGTGGTACTTTTGAGTATCAGGGAAACTGCTATGTTTAATCAGATTGCAAAACGGAATCCGGTAATCAGAAGGTGGCCCAGCGTTCTAAAAGGCCTAGCAATTTGGATTTTTTCACTCGGTTGAGGACTGAAAATGGAAGCTTAAAAACGGGTAAATCACTAAGTGCAGCCCAATGCTACAAAAAGTATGGATAGGAGCGTCTTTCGCTCTAGAAAGGTTTGCGTACAAACAGAGTCATCACACTCCACCTTATTTGCTTACCTTGAACTTTATAAAAAGTAATAACGCTGAGAACGATGGAAATTTGGTAACGAACAGCTGAAAGTTCGAGGTTTTCCAAAAACATCTGTCTAAATTCGCGGCGGTAGTTGGATGCTTGTCATCGATCGGATGCTCCGTGAGGGTAGGAGCTCATTGAATACTTCATAAACCCTAGCAAGCATATTTAACAAAAGTTATAATTCTTTGAAGAATTAGGGTTATGGATGTCCAGTCATTGTGGGCTCTGAAAGCGCGTATAAAAATGTCCCTACAGAATGAAATGTATAATCCTAGTTAGAATATATCTGAGAGCTTCCTATTTTCCATTTCACACAACCGTCATGGCATGTTGTACACGGGAAAATCCAAAAAATTGAAAGAATTGGGCTGAAAATTCGTTTTTCCTAGAATAAAGGCTGACAATTTCCATAAAAGTTCACACTTCCATATACCGTTAGGATCCCCTCGTTAAGGGAAATACAGAATTATCTTCAAAATTGATTTTGGACCACTCTGAAGCGAGTTATGACAAAGCGGCGGTTTGTGCGCGCAAAAAACGCCGCAAAACGCCGTTTTTGCAGAAAATATGCGCGGTACTGTACGGCAATAACCCGTTATGGCGGGATTTTTTCAGGTATGTTTTGAAGTTTTTCTGCGTTGAAACAACCTCGTGATTATTTGCTCGAAATAGCATAATATATGTTACGACCTATGAGTCCCAGCTCATGTCGCTGTTTGCCCTGGAATCCGCTAGACGCAAACGTATCCACAGGTAACGACTCAGGATCGTAAACCAGTAATTAGTCCCTGTGGGTAGGAGAAGAACGGGTCAGGTCAATGTGGTACAGTCGTCGACTACGACTATCAAGTATATGTAGCCGAACAAACCATAATATATGAAAAAGATACATATGGAGTACTGGGGAAAGGCAATTTGTAAGAAATCCGCAGCATCCCTAACAGCTATTGTTGATCATAAGTCTTTCAAAAAAATTCGGTTAAAATCTCAAAAATACTCGGATTCAAGCACTAGAACAGGCTTGACGAAATTTTTCAGAGAGGCGATTTTTTCGCTCCGAGAAAATTAAATCAAAAATGGCTTCCACCGTATCTTCAGTATCTGATGACTACCTGTCACCAAATTTACTGTTCACAGCTTCCTATTCTATGATAGTCCGATAAATGACAGCATGATTAGCATTGGAAAAATAGCGAATTCAGACACATTAATGAAATTTCGTTAGCTCGTTCAGTCATACATAGAATTTAACCGTCAAGGTTGTACCTTAACGTTTCAGAGAAGTAGAAAGAAATAATGGGTCGAATATCGTTCGTTGTGGTTGAATCGCTTCATGATGAAAAGAGAAGAAACTATGGTAGGAAAATTCAAATTTTTGAGTCCTAGAATTAAGAATTGAAAGCGGACAAAACCTAACTGATGAAGAGCAGCTTGGCGCACAGCATTTTGATCTGGTTGATCTTGAGGCTGGAGGGGAACTATCTGCAGTGAGATTACAAATTCGGAAAACCGCAAATATAGACAGGAAAATGAGAACTCTGTACCCGGTTCAACTGGTATAGTTGCACATTGAGGAAGTCACCATACAGATTTAGGGCGCGGTATGACTGACTAGCATTAGAGCACTTTATATATAACTGACTTTGTTAACAAGTTCGTTGTGGCGTACAGGACCATCGCAGTTGTCCATAGGACATTTCGCACCTCATATCGTCACCTGAGGTCGATGAAAGGGCGAAATTATCTTCACGCGCGGATCGCAAGTGTGCTGGAGGCATTTCTCTGTTGAGAGACCTCCTCATACTAAGAGACATGAGAGCGTGCAGATCGATGGCTTCTAGCTTTCCTAGCGTCTCCTTCTGAAAATATATAATCCATTTCCAATGCCGAGTTTTCAGTGCATTTTCTAAAAATTTGGATTTGTAGATCACATTTAATTTTTTTAAATTGAGCAATCCCAAATTCGGAGCACAGCAGCTTCCCAGCTGCAACCGGTCCTCACTGCTGTAAAAATCTTGGAATTTTATGTGCATTTTCTGAGAATTTGAAAATTTGGATTTCTGAAAGTTGGGCTCCGCAGAAAAGGTCAAGGATTTGGCGTTGCTCTTAAATGTCGTGAAATTGTTCTATTGGATTTGGCTCTCAACTTGATTTTTCAAATGTAGTGAAATTGTCGAATTGATTTGGCTGTGATGATACTATATGCAGATAACATAATCATTAAATGTAGTGAAATTGTTGTAAACGAATTTTGCTGGAGCTCTATGAATTATCACAGTCAAATCACGCGTCAGAAGGTCCTCTGGTGAGCAAATAAAGACAAAAAGAAAACAAAAATCCTCAGCCAACGATGAACGAAACTTGTCCTTATAGACTAAAAATAAGGTCTTCGAATGTTATTCTGCCTTTTTAGTGTAGCTCCCACTAAGGTACCAGACCTTCCTTCACCGATTAGATAAAAATCATGAAAACGAAATCTAACGCAATTTATTAGCTACTAATGCTATGTCTTCGTGTCCTCAACGCTTTCACGGTTCACATTGTATGAGGTTTTTCTGCTAGAGTTATTCTTGTTCTCATTTGATTCAATATGCGCTCCAAGAGAAACCCCTTCTGACGCGTGATTTGACTGTGATAATTCATAGAGCTCCAGCCAAATTCGTTTGCAACAATTTCACTACATTTAATGATTATGTTATCTGCATATAGTATCATCACAGCCAAATCGATTCGACAATTTCACTACATTTGAAAAATAGAGTTGAGAGCCAAATCCAATAAAACAATTTCACGACATTTAAGAGCAACGCCAAATCCTTGACCTTTTCTGCGGAGCCCAACTTTCAGAAAGTTCACAACTTTTTACAAGGGTTTCCCTTCTACAATATCGTCAAGCTCTAAAAGTCAAGTTGTTTTTCTTTAAAACATAGTGGTAGAAATAAAGAAACAACCGCTACGCTGCTAAGACTGCAAGATAATTGTTGCAACGCGGCTTCCTACAAATAGATGCAAGGCATATACTTTTTGAATTTAAAAGTCGAAAAATGAAGAAATGAGTTTCAAAATTACCCAACTGTACAGGTTCTAGGCACTATTCTACACGGGGGGGGGGGCACGCACCATTCAAGACAGAAATGAAATGAACGGCCAATTGGTGAGGCTACCAGTCGAAGTATTTCCGTAGAGCTCTAATAAAAACAATGATTGATAGCGCAGTATCAGGCCTCTTTTATCAGAGTTTTTCATCATTTCTATGAGTAAATCTTGGGTGGCCCCACCACGTCTAGGATAGACCCAGGGTCAGCCGCTCTAGCCAAACTTCACCGGTTCATGCTGATGACAAGCACGCTCATGCCGATCATTTTTTCCGCAGGGCTACCGTAACCCTCCTTTAAAAATTTTCCAAGTGTCAGCACATCTTAAAAGCCAACAAACATGTTTGCACAATTTCGACCTCCTCAGCCACTCCCCAGTGGCTTACCGAGGAGAGCGGTGTGTGAATGAATGCATACCGCTCCTCCGCTCTTTTATACCCCGCATGTTTTGAGCGTGTGTTTACATTCGCTATCATGTTTTGTTCAAGAATGGTTACGGTAGCCCTGCGGAAAAAGTGATCGGCATGGGCGTGCTTTTATGCTGATGTGGCTCGTCTGCGCCGGCCCATATGTCTGTTTCGGAACAAGAACGATAGTTAAAGGCAGTGTTCCCGATGAATATCGAACTCGAGTTCGACCCAAAAATGGGATTGTTTGGTCGTGAGGTAACTAATAGTGAAGAAACAGCGAAGAAAAACGTTCAGAATAAGTCAAAATAACGGTTTCTTAATTCAGGGCGTGGACGAGAATCATGGACCCTGCTGATTTCGTCACGCGCGCGCTAATCGCGAAATCTGCTCGAATCGGTAATGCTAACTGCGGCAGAGTTGCTTGGCAATTTGCCATCGAAACGCGTGCGGCGCCACAAGCTCGTCCGATCGGGGGCGGACCGGGATAGGTAGGCGCATCGGGAGAGCTTTCAAAGCCGTTTGTATTCATTTCTGGCCAGTTTTCGTTGCCTTCTTAGACCCTATCCTCTACAGCACCTGCCAACTTAGAGTTTTTTACCGAGACCTCGGGACGAGATTTGTCGTGAACACTGCCTTTAAGTGCGCCAGAAGAGGGCTACCGTAATCTTAGGATTAATGTTATTCGGCTCTCGTAAACAAATTGGATGATACAAAATAGACCAAGGGTAAAGTTCAAAAGAAGTGAAGAGCTGTGTGTCTTGATTCACACACCGTCCTTCTCCAGAGGTCAGCAGTTGAGGATCTGCCTGGACTACAAAGCAGGAAAACATCACCACCTGTAGGGAAGATGAAGCGAATTCGGAGTCAGAACTTAGAAAATTTTAGAGCCAACTCGAGTGAGATTACGGTAGCCCTGTTCTGGCGGACTTAACTATCGTTCTTGTAGATTCGGAGGCCTGGCTTGCATACGGTGTCCTGAACATTAAACTGAGGTCCTGCAACACTCCTACTGAGATCCAGCACACATTCCATGAAGTCCTGCTCATCCTTACAGGGGTCTTGCACACGTTTCATGATGTCCTGCACACTCCTACTGATGTCCTGCACACATTCCACGAAGTTCTGCTCATCCTTACAGGGGTCTTGCACACGTTTCATGATGTCCTGCACACTCCTACCGAGGTCCTGCACACATTCTACGACGTCCTGCACACCCCTACTGGGGTCCTGCACAGGTCCCATGATGTCCTGCACACTCTTACTGAGGTTCTGCACACATTCTACGACGTCCTGCACACCCCTACTGGGGTCCTGCACAGGTTCCATGATGTCCTGCCCACTGCTACTGGGGTCCTGCACAGGTCCCATGATGTCCTGCACATTCCTACTAAGGTCCTACACACTCCTACTGAGGTCGTGCACACATTCTACGACGTACTGCACACCCCTACTGGGGTCCTGCACAGGTCCCATGATGTCCTGCACACTCCTACTAAGGTTTTTCACACTCCTACTGAGGTCCTGCACACATTCTACGACGTCCTGCACACCCCTACTGGGGTCCTGCACAGGTCCCATAACGTCCTGCACACTCCTACTGAGGTCCTGCACACCCCTACTGGGGTAGTGCACAGGTCCCATGATGTCCTGCACACTCCTACTGGGGTCCTGCACAGGTCCCATGCTGTCCTGCACACTCCTACTAAGGTCCTGCACACTCCTACTGAGGTCCTGCACACAATTTACGACGTCCTGCACACCCCTACTGGGGTCCTGCACAGGTCCCATGATGTCCTGCATACTCCTACTAAGGTCCTGCACACTCCCACTGAGGTTCTGCACACATTCTACGACGTCATGCACACCCCTACTGGGGTCCTACACAGGTCCCATGATGTCCTGCACACTCCTACTAAGGTTTTGCACACGTTCCATAATGTCCTGCACACTCCTACTGAGGTCCTGCACACCCCTAATGAGGTCCTGCACAGGTCCCATGATGTCCTGCACACTCCTACGAAGGTCCTGCACACTCCTACTGAGGTCCTGCACACATTCTACGACGTCCTGCACACCCCTACTGGGGTCCTGCACAGGTCCCATGATGTCCTGCACACTCCTACTAAGGTCCTGCACACTCCTACTGAGGTCCTGCACACATTCTACGACGTCCTGCACACCCCTACTGGGGTCCTGCACAGGTCCCATGATGTCCTGCACACTCCTACTAAGGTCCTGCACACGTTCCATGATGTCCTGCACACTTCTACTAAGGTCTTGCACACGTTCCATGATGTCCTGCACACCTCTACTGGGGTCCTGCACACGTCCCATGATGTCCTGCCCACTCCTACTACGGTCCTGCACACGTTCCAAGATGTCCTGCACACTCCTACTATGGTCTTGCACACGTCCCATGATGTCCTGCCCACTGCTACTGGGGTCCTGCACAGGTCCCATGATGTCCTGCACATTTCTACTAAGGTCCTACACACTCCTACTGAGGTCGTGCACACATTCTACGACGTACTGCACACCCCTACTGGGGTCCTGCACAGGTCCCATGATGTCCTGCACACTCCTACTAAGGTTTTGCACACTCCTACTGAGGTCCTGCACACATTCTACGACGTCCTGCACACCCCTACTGGGGTCCTGCACAGGTCCCATAACGTCCTGCACACTCCTACTGAGGTCCTGCACACCCCTACTGGGGTCCTGCACAGGTCCCATAATGTCCTGCACACTCCTACTGGGGTCCTGCACAGGTCCCATGTTGTCCTGCGCACTCCTACTAAGGTCCTGCACACTCCTACTGAGGTCCTGCACACAATTTACGACGTCCTGCACACCCCTACTGGGGTCCTGCACAGGTCCCATGATGTCCTGCATACTCCTACTAAGGTCCTGCACACTCCCACTGAGGTTCTGCACACATTCTACGACGTCATGCACACCCCTACTGGGGTCCTACACAGGTCCCATGATGTCCTGCACACTCCTACTAAGGTTTTGCACACGTTCCATAATGTCCTGCACACTCCTACTGAGGTCCTGCACACCCCTAATGGGGTCCTGCACAGGTCCCATGATGTCCTGCACACTCCTACAAAGGTCCTGCACACTCCTACTGAGGTCCTGCACACATTCTACGACGTCCTGCACACCCCTACTGGGGTCCTGCACAGGTACCATGATGTCCTGCACACTCCTACTAAGGTCCTGCACACTCCTGCTGAGGTCCTGCACACATTCTACGACGTCCTGCACACCCCTACTGGGGTCCTGCACAGGTCCCATGATGTCCTGCACACTCCTACTAAGGTCCTGCACACGTTCCATGATGTCCTGCACACTTCTACTAAGGTCTTGCACACGTTCCATGATGTCCTGCACACCTCTACTGGGGTCCTGCACACGTCCCATGATGTCCTGCCCACTCCTACTACGGTCCTGCACACGTTCCAAGATGTCCTGCACACTCCTACTATGGTCTTGCACACGTCCCATGATGTCCTGCCCACTCCTACTACGGTCCTGCACACGTTCCATGATGTCCTGCACACTCCTACTAAGGTCTTGCACACATTCTACGACGTCCTGCACACCCCTACTGGGGTGCTGCACACGTCCCATGATGTCCTGCCCACTCCTACTAAGGTCTTGCACACGTCCCATGATGTCCTGCCCACTCCTACTACGGTCCTGCACACGTCCCATGATGTCCTGCCCACTCCTACTAAGGTCTTGCACACGTCCCATGATGTCCTGCCCACTCCTACTACGGTCCTGCACACGTTCCATGATGTCCTGCAAACTCCTACTGAGGTCCTGCACAGGTCCCATGATGTCCTGCACACTCCTACTAAGGTCTTCCACACGTTCCATGATGTCCTGCACACTCCTACTGAGGTCCTGCGCAGGTACAATGATGTCCTGCACACTCCTACTGAGGTCCTGCGCAGGTACAATGATGTCCTGCACACTCCTACTGAGGTCCTGCACAGGTCCCATGATGTCCTGCACACTCCTACTAAGGTCTTGCACACGTTCCATGATGTCCTGCACACTCCTACCGAGGTCTTGCACACGTTCCATGATGTCCTGCCCACTCCTACTGAGGTCCTGCACACATTCTACGACGTCCTGCACACCCCTACTGGGGTCCTGCACACGTTCCATGATGTCCTGCACACTCCTACTAAGGTCCTGCACACGTTCGATGATGTCCTGCATACTCCTACTGAGGCCCTGTCCACATTCTACGACGCCCTGCACACCCCTACTGAGGTCTCACATAGTCAACCGACACTTCAGCACATCCTGCGACGCCTTCTTATCGATGGTGCGCTTTGAACGAATACGCGCCGCGGTCAAGTACATCAATCCCGCACAGCGTCCTCTTCCGAGCCGGACGTTCAAAGTACACCACCCTGGAGAGCAAGGTGTTTATATGGAGTCTAAGAAAACAATGACTGATAACGAAAAACCCACCATTTTCATAAACTATTCTTGAGAGGCCGGTTTCCGAGTTTCAACCGCCCGTTAAGGGCCCAGAAGTCATTATGGTGAGTTCTGACAATTATTTTCGTCATTCCCGTGGCCGATTACCTCTAGTCACAAATTTTCGAGCGATTTGGTCCACGCCTTCCAAAAAAATGGTTTTCGACGGACGGAGGTGGAGGCGGAGGCGGAGGCGGTGGTGGAGAACGTTTTTGCGTACTTTGAGAGGTCATAACTTTAGAAAGCGGGGACCAGTTGGGATGAAAAGTTGCACACATATGTAATTTCTTGCAGCGCGTCGAATAGTGTACAGCTCATACCTCTGTTGACGGTATGAATGAGTGATCTCATTGTAGGGCATCCGCGCGGGAAGAGATCAAAGCCAAATCCTGGTGAGCGCTTCGCGCTCACCACAATTTGTAGATCGCATTTGACTTTTTTATATTGAGCAATCCCGATTCGAGGCATATCAGCTTCCCAGTTGCAACCGATCCTAACTGCTATAAAAATCTGGGAACTCTAGATGCATTTTCTTAAAATTTGAAAATTTCAATCTGTAAAATTTAAATTTCCAATTTCATCAATTTCAAAACGATGTGTCATTTCAGGTGCATTTGGCGAATCTTGAAAAAATCCAAATCTGAAAGTAGCATTTCGAAAATTCGATGTTCATTTAAGCTTTCAGGATCCGAAGCCTGAGGCCAATGAATCTCCAGGCACAAATTCAGCTTCTTTAATATCAAGGAAGCCCCGTATTGGAGGCTCATGGTGGTCGGTCGCGGCTGCCGCAACTCTCACCGCGGGCGCGGCGACGCGATCTGGAGGCGCGGCCGCAGTCAGCGAAGGGCGGGGCTGCCATACTGTAGTGACAGCTGGCAGCCTGTCCGCGAGTAACGGCGGCGAGCCCTTTTAGGTGCACTAAGTCCGTACCCCATGAGAGAGTCATAGTTAGCACACAGGGAGAAGTACTACCAGAATAGCATACATCTATTTCTAGGGGTTTAAAGAGAAGAACAGTCCATCGATTACTCATACGTTAGTGGGGAAACTCCCAAGAAAGACAGCGGAAATCGCCTTGTTACAAATGGTGAACTTGCCCCAACTCAGGGAGGCAGGCGAAGGGGGCCCTCCTGCTGCAAAGTTATAGGGGAAGTTCTCACAGCAGATCTCCCTCTGTTCTCCCGACTGCAGGTCATCCCCATGTTGTCGCAACCCAACACCCATTGTTCATTGATTAACCGGAAATCAATTTGCCAAAACCTCCTGCTTCCGTCAGTTCACCGGCCTCTGAGGGGCTGAGCAGAGTGCCATCAGGGCGCGGCGCGACGTAAGGCCTCTTTCAGAGTGCGATCGCAATGCGACGCGATGGCATGTTTTGAATACAGATCGACGTGCGACGCGATCTCGATCGATGCTCATGATTATCATCCCATCGCGTCGCGCGGCGATCGAACTCTGAAAGAGGCCTAATGGTGGGCTGCCGTATTGATCTATTGCGGCGATCTATCAATACGCCAGCCCACCATTAGGGGCCGAATAGACACCCGCCGCTGAAAGGCGCGGCAGCATGCAATGAAGGGGAATCGATGTGCGGCACCGCATGATCGATACTCCTCCATTACATGCTGCCGCGCCTTTCAGCGGCAGGAGTCTATTCGACCCCTGAAGGCGTCGTTTATACTTCCGCCGCTGAGCGGTGCGGCGAAGTGCAATCCTGTAGTATCGATCGTGCCGCGCCGCGTGATTAATATTAGGGTCGTTTAGGGGCCGAATAGAGTCTCGCCGCGCAACGGCGCGGCAGCATGGTGTGCAGCAGTATCGATCACGCGGCGCGGCGGGTCGATCAGACCGGGTCGAGGCAGAATTTGGCAGCGGCCGCCGCTGGCGGCTGCCGCATGGCTAGGCGGCGCCGCTTTGCAACCTCGAGCGGTGCGGCGAAGTGGCGCGGCGACAGCAGATGGTCGAGCCCGCTTCCCATGATTAAATGATCACTTATGTATGTTTATGAGGTGAATGTCTGTCTCATTATGTACCTAAATCGAGGTCACTTCTAGTCATGGGGTTTTGAGCTCGTGAAACTTGATTTTTGAAGTGTTTTAAAGAGTTCGACACCAAATCAAATGCTAACTTTTCACTAAACTTTGAATCCTAAATTTCCCACGTAAATTCTCAGCTGATCTTCCGTGAACAACTAATTTTTGAAAAGGCAGAGTTGCCACGATAAGTAATACTGAGTAAAAGATTAATTAATTTTTCAATTCATTTATTAATTCATTCGAAAACTAGACGCTAGTTTTCGAATGAATTAATAATTGATTGCCATGTTTTAAGAATACGGCGACTGAATTTAAAATTCGGATGACCTTCTTTTCCAAGAAAAATCTTGGGTTAATGGGTTTTTGTTTGGAAAAAGCCTTTTTTAATAAATCATTGAATGAAGAAATGTATTCGAATGAGACATTTTCTTCAAATTTCCGATTGGATGAACTTCGTCAAAATTATTTCGAATGAATGGAAGTTTTCGAAACGTGTCCTCTATTCTATTCGAAGGATCGGGAAATCCGTTCGTATATTTAAATAAAAATTGGAATTTCGGATTTGTTGCGAAATATTACTCGAGTGTTTTCCAAATTTTTCAGTGGCAAACAGTATTCGAATGTCGTGACCCAAACTTGTTCGAATATTCGAAAATCTCCATATTTCAGTTTCCAAAAAAGCAAATATTAGAAGAACCGGTTAAAGGCAGTGTTCACGATAAAAGTCGTTTCTCTGTTTTTCCACCTGTCTTGAAAACGGTCCCATGCTGATTTCAATTATGTCCCTGGAATCGTACAAGACCCCCTGGAAACGGAGTTATGGCCCCTCAAGTTTCAGCTAGGGAAGCATTGTGGACGAGTTGTCCGAGGCTTATAACTCCCGTTTTTTACAGCCGATGTGTGCGAGCTGACCTGAGTGAAGAGAGACGTTGAGAATGAAGGGAAGAACGGGGCTTTTGATCAGAAACCATCGCTCATCTAACCACGATTTCAGTGAAACTGTTATAGGACGTGGGCGGAGTGGCCCAAGTGGTTGGCTGGCCCACGAGATTTTCATCCACTTACCGGCCGTTTTGGTCGCAATTCCATTCTTAATCTTCTTAGAGGGACCCAAAGCTTACGTTTTAGCCAAAAAAACGTGCAACTTTTTCTTCGTGAACACTGCCTTTAAAGACAGTGTTCACGATAAAAGTCGTTTTTCTGTTTTTCCGCCTTTCTTGAAAACGGTCCCATGCTGATTCCAATGATGTCCCTGGAATCGTACAAGACCCCCTGGAAACGGAGTTATGGCCTCTCCAAAATCAGCAAGGGAAAAATTGTGGACGAGTTGTCCGAGGCTTGTAACTCCTGTTTTTTGAAGCCGATATGTGCGAACTGACCTGAGTAAAAAGAGACGTTGAGAATGAAGGGAAGAACGGGGCTTTTGATTAGAAACCATCGCTCATTTAACCACGAACTCAGGGGAACTGTTATAGGACGTGGGCGAAGTGGCCCAATTGGTCGGCTGGCCCACGAGATTTTCACCCACTTACCGGCCGTTTTTCGTCGCACTTTCGTTCTTAATCTTCTTATAGGGACCCAAAGCTTACGTTTTAGCCAAAAAAGGGAAAACGTTTTCTTCGTGAACACTGCCTTTAAAGGCACAGTACACCCTCAGATATGAATTTTGAGATTTTCATGTAATTGTGTAGAAGACCCCTCCTGTATAACACGTGCCAAATGCCAGATCTCATTTCCTCCAAATGAGCGAGATATAAGCGGCCACCACAGGCCCGACCCCCTTCGCTCACCACCACAGGCCCGACCCCCTAACAGATTTTCGAACTCGATAGCGGCTCGACTGATGGATGAATTTAAACAAGTCGTCGTTCTTCAGTCCATTACCGGACTGTCTCCTTATCCTGGCTTTCTCTCACGCAACGATTGCGAATGAAGAGAAATACAGGCCTGAGACAACTCGTCCACCAATTTTTCACTCTCAAAATCTAGGCTTTTTTGAAGAGCCATATCTCAGTTCATAGGGGGTCCTGGACGATTTCAGAGATACCACTGTGATCAGCGTTTGACTCTCTCCAAGATAAGCATGAATTCTGAGAATTAATTTTTTGGGTGTCCTGTGCCTTTAATGTGAAAACTAGAATGAATCGAATAGACGAGACACCGATTAATGCTGAATTCCGAAACAATCGATCACTCGATAGAACAAATAATTCATTCCCTAGAGCGAACCGAGGACGCCAGGAAATTAAAAATCCTAATTCATGAACGAATCGAATTGAAAATAAATTGAATTTGAGGTTCTTGAATAAATCGAATATACCAATAGTTCAAATGTTTTTTCGAATAACTTTTCGATTCGGTCCCAAGTCTAGTCAAAACGTAAGGCAAAATGACTAAAAATTAATACAAGAAAATTAAAGGGTCACGGAATCTATTTTCAGGGGAGAATCCTCTAGTTTTGAAGTGGCTATGATCACCAACTGTTCCTTGTTAAAAACTAATATATTGCTTTCTCATGTGGAACTGTGAACAGGACTCAGACCGCAGTGAAATTAAATCTCGCTCTTACTTTGCCAATTTGAATATATCTTTCAGCTTATTCTATATTTGGATGTTAGGTGCATAGCACTGTACGTAGTACGCAAAAGCGCGTCGCCGCTCCAGTGTGCCGCGACCCGTTCGTAGCATTTGGAGATCGGCTGCGGCGCGAAATCTTGTGCGGCGCGGCACGCCGCGCCGCCCCTACCTCCGCCGCTCCTTTCAGCGGCGGGACTCTATTTGACCCCTTATACTTCCGCCGCCGCGCGGCGCGGCAAGATGCAATACAGTCATATCGATCAAGCGGCGCCGCCTAGCGGCGCCGCGAGGCGTTTAGAGTTTTTCTGCTCGAAATCTTCCAGCGGTGCCGCACGCGGCCGCCGCCTAGGTGCTGCCGCGCCGCCCGAGGAAAGCAGGCAGCCGCGTGCGATCTGCATTGACATAGTATGCTTCTTTTGCTATTATTTCATACATATTCTTAATTTTGTTCTTCTGATTCATTTCTACAATTCCTTCCAAGGTCCTGAACGTTGTTTAGAGTAGGCTGGGTTGTGAAAAGTAAATTTTTTTAGCTTTTGAAATCATTTTTCTAAAGAGAAATCGTTTTCGAGGACTGTATCCGTCTTCGGGTGCCGTGTTATGGTACGAAAAATTATTGATGTTACTTTTGCACAAGAAATCACTCATTACAATCGGCCTTGTGTCATGTCAGAGCTACTCCACGCTGTGTTTAACGTCATTCAGCGACGCCGCCGCGCAAATTCGACGCAGCTCGATTATACATCCTGGTGGCGCGATTTTCAAGCAGCGCGGCCCGCCGCGCCGCCCCACTCATTGCCGCACCGCTGCGCGGCGGAAGTATAAACGACCCCTTAGGCATCGTTTATACTTCCGAGCGGCACGGCGAAGCGCAATCCTACAACATCGATCGTGCCGCGCCGCGTGATCAATATTACAGTAATGCACTGTTCCTTCTTGTGCAAAAGTAACATCTAAAAAAATTAACTTTCTACAACCCAGCCTACTCTAAACAACGCCCAGGACCTTGGAAGGAATTTTAGAGATAAATCAGAAGAACAAAATGGAGAATGTGTATGAAATAACAGCAAAAGAAGCATACTATGTCAATGCGGATCGCAAGCGGCTGCCTGCTTTCCTCGGGCGGCGCGGCAGCACCTAGGCGGCGGCCGCGTGCGGCACCGTTGGAAGATTTCGAGCAGAAAAACTCTAAACGCCTCGCGGCGCCGCTTGATCGATATGGCTGTATTGCATCTCGCCGCGCCGCGGCGGAAGTGTAAACGACCCCTTACAGGAATGCACTGTGCCGCGCCGCCCGGCGGGAGGATAAACGATCCCTAAGTCGCGACGCGCCCTGATGGCACTCTGCTGAGTCCCTGAAAGTTGAACTGGTGACAAAAATTATGAACTCTTATATCAGGTTACAGAGAAGCTTCTACCTGTCCTGAAATCTTGACAGGGACACCCTACACAGTTCTTAGGAGTCAGCTCCGCTTTCACAATCTGGGAAGTGCGAGACCACCACGAGACTGGGCCATCTGCCTTCAAGCCTGCGATGACTAGGGGGTCGTTTATACTTCCGCCGCCGAGCGGCGCGGTGAAGTGCAATACTACTGTATTGATCACGCGGCGCCGCACGATCGATATTTTAGGAATGCACTTCGCCGCGCCGCTCGGCGGCGCAAGTATAAACGACCCATAAGGCGGGCGGAGCCAAATCGAAGAGGGCGCGGCGCCACCGCGCAGCTTGTGTCAGATTGCACCCGCCGGGTGTAGGACATATGGCGCGGCCCTTCGTATGACAGCCGAACAGAGCGCGCAATTGCCAACCGAACGCTACCGTATACTCGACGCGCCATCGCGCTGCGGCCAGTCTTGCGACCCCGCATGGACTGGCCCATCTGATGGCATGGGCGCGTCACTAGATGATTCAAACGGTGACCCATCAGTTATCGATGTAGGAGGGCTGATGATTTCTCTAATCCTCTTCGAAGATGGGCTCTCCATAGTTGGCACAGCCCCATTTCCTTGATTCCGCGTAGGAATTCTATGCTAGTTTTTGGCTTACAGTTGATTAGTTTCGGTCAGAATAAGTCTAAGCTTCTGCAAATACTTTAAAGGCAGGGTCCGGGCAGAATTTCGATTTTGAGATTTCGCGTTAAATCGGTGCTCTTGCTACAGGTAGTCCCAAGGAACATGCGAAAACTGCGTAAAAACCGGTCTTCTTCAAGTTATTCCAGCCACTTCCGTTAGCCGATGATCCAGAAAAGTCAGAAAAGTGTGGCCATCGTCCATATTTTAGCGGTTGGCCACGCATTCTTCAAAAGTGCTGTGTAATTATTGGTCATTCCAGCCATGATGATCATGCTGCGAATACCGTAATCCCTGACATTGAGGCTGTTTTCTCCAGAACTAAGGACTCAGAGTTCGTGAAACGTTCGGACGATGTTCAGCTAGGCCAGCCCAATCTATTTAACCCAAATTTCGGTAGTGTCAAAATTTGACCGGACCTTGCCTTTAATTTCTACCTGAGGGTTCTGTGCTTTGTTTTCTGCCATCTTGACGTTTCATTATCACAACACGTCAGTAACTCTGAAAAATGGGTTGCTAGGTCGCTAGAATACTAGCTGTTTTTAACGTTCGCAGATTCTGATCGGTTCCAATTTTATGCCAGTTAAGGACAGGTTCAAAGTAAAAATTACTTTAAAAAATTCGAGTAGTCAAGGAAATTTAAAGAATTTACGTCTTGAAAGTGTACACTTCATAATGGCGTTGTATGTGAATATACCAAAATGGCCAAATCAAATCGACAATTCCACAATATCGAAAAATATCAAGTTGAAAGCTAAATCTAATAAAAGCAATTTCACACTTTATAACAATGCGAAATCCTTAGCCTTTTCTGAGGAGCCCAACTTCTGGGAATTGGTTTTTTTTTTGAAATTAATGCTTTCAAGTAAACTGTTCTCTATTCAGATCGATTCGTGGAAAAACTCAGGGAGAAACATTTTTTGTGGGGGGGGGGGAGGCTGCGTGAGCTTTCGGAGTGAATTTTTTCTATGTATAAAAAAAGTATTGAGGGGCTGTAGTTCTACTGACACCTTTTTAAACGGGATGCTTAACCCTGTTTACGAAAAATAGTCAAAAAATAGAAATGGATAACAAATGCCGTGAGCGAACCGTAAGGAAGAAAGTTTCACGATCAATTGAAATTCGTGAAATAAACATCCTCCAGCTTGCAACCGGCAACGTAGCGGGGTAAAAGAAGAAGGAAAAGGTTGGATATGGAGGTCAGACAGAGGTGGTTTCGTGAAGGATTGTGAGAAGAAAATTTTCAGATTTCAGTAAAACGTCAGCTCTTAATTTCCTGACAAAACGTTTCAGCTTCGTGTGCTCATTCCGTTATAAAACTTGGAAAAAATTTGAAGTGACGCAGGAACACTTATTCAGCTCTTTGGTCCAAACCTTTTACTGAGAACAACGACCCTTTTCAAAAAAAAATTCATGATTCCTAATCGAGTCTTTAAAAAAAGTTGAATTCAAAGCTCTAGAGCGTTGGAGGGCGGAATAAGAGAAGGCGAATTTGTATACCCTGTCACAAATGAGATGGCAAGCGTAGAGCTCAAAGAAGCAGCTCGCCGCCCTCTGCGTCTCTGACATTTTCGTATTTTTGAACGTTTTTTAACTTTCTCACTTCATTTTCTTACGTACTCCATTGCTTTTTTGCGTTCTTTTCGCTCAAAATCCTCGTGATATTCACTCTCGATACATGTTTTGTTCTTCACGTGGCAGGGAAAGTTTTTCAGGATATGGATAACAGGTCGCAGCGCACAGAGTCGTCTATCCCGTCGATTTCACCGTAAACTCGATACAACCGAGTTGTTTTTACTTGTCTGAGGCCATTATTTCCCTTTATTGTTTGGTTGCCGTCTCTATAGTGTCTCAGACAACTTTAACATCGATCCAGGTGCTTCGGGTGGTGGCCATAGCGTATCAACACCCCTGAGGAGGCGGGAGAAACGGGGGAGGAGCGAGGTTCCTGATTGGACGCAACAGCCGGGGACCGGGGCTAGCCCGTGTTGCGTCCAATCAGAAACCTCGCTCCTCTCCCATTTCTCCCGCCTCCGCAGGAGTGTTGGTACACGATGGCCACCACCCAGGTGCTTCGGGCCGCTGATGATGTCAGAGACGCAGAGGGCGGCGCGCTGCTTCTTTGGACTCTAGGCTTGCCATCTCGTTTGGGACAGGGTATATTTGATCACTATTAGCCGGAATATTTGTAGTGAATAGTAAGTAGCAGTCGAAATATCGCTGAATACATGGCAGTAGACGAATGTTAGTGTAAGGAGCAGCAGTGAGAGTTCGCTTGGACGTTTGCCAATTGTTGTCCTGCTGTCTCTGAGACTTCTGGGGACAACTCGTCCACCTATTCACCGCGCTGCGGCGGCGCGGTGGATTACTGTAGAGTCCGGCTGGCTATAACGTCGCGCCGTCCCGCTGTCACACGAAGGGCCGCGCCATTCGACCGCCATCCGCACCCGCCACTGCTATTCAAAAGATTTTGCCAGCCTACTGCCCGTATTCTTGCGATTTTGAGGATGAAAAAGTCGAAACATGTTAAGAATATGGGCAACAGGCTAGCAGAATCACTTGAATAAGTGGCGGGGGCAATCTGATGCACGCTGCGCTGCCGCTCCACGCCCGCTTCAACTCAGCGCCGCCCGGCTTACTCATCGCAAGCTTAAATTTGCATACTCGACTTTATTTTCGCGTTCATCATGCTCGGGGGGAGGTCAATGAAATTACCGTGAGGGGAACATCCCTTGTTCTCCCCCTCCGCCCCCCCCAATCACCTGTTTGTTTTAAACGTACTTCGTAGCGAATAGATCGAGAGAAGAACGATGAGACGTCCCCTTGGAAATGAACGACTCACCGTTCTCCACTCGAGCAAGCGATAGCGACCTATTCGGGTCTGTTCTTCTCGGGAATTCCCCCATCAACGTGTGAGTTTTGCTCATCACGAGCCACCTGTATTACAAGAAAGGGCGCTAGAGCTCGCTCCCGTGGGAGCGTGAGAGTTTTTTATGCCTTTTATCCACGTTATGTATTACATTGATCTGCATAGAACACCTTCGTGAGCACTAAATAAATAAATTTCAGATGTTGGAGTTGCAGACAACTACACTCCAGTCTCTGGGAACCGCTATTCTAATACTAATATCAGGTTCTCTTTCATACCTTGATATTCATCAGTTCCCTCACCGTAATATTGAAAACCTAAATGCAGCTTCCACGATAAAACATTTTCCAAAACAAAAAAAAACAGATGCTTAGGGCTCTGCTCGGATGAGCAAGAAACAGGCGACCAAAATTACCGACAATTGTCAAAATATTGAATCTCTTGTATTGCGAGGAATCTTTATCTTCGACGAGATTTGGAACAAAGAGTGAAACTTTAACAATCTTCATTGCCGAAGACTTTTGGTACGAGATAAATTTCAAAAAGTTGATGTGGGCAAGTTTTTTCAGATCAGAAGAAACATGTATACCGATGGAAGATAAATGAGCAAAACGCCTAAAGATGAGCGAGAAGCCTGACTTCGTGGCCATATGAGGACACTTCGTACTGTTTTTTAATAAGATTATTGCAGGGAGTCCTGACCATTTAGTTTTCGAAGATGATTTTGTCGTGGCCACTGCCTCTAGGCTGTCAAGAAAACGAAATTCCAATGGATTCTTTTCGTGCGTGTGCGGAGCGGAGGTTAGATAGAGCGAGAGAGCGGAGGGGAGATGGAGGGAGCAGCATCACGCGGCGGGATGGTGGCCGTAATCTGTCCAAACCGCGAAAATGGCTGGGTAGGAGCGAATGACCGTAATTGAAGTTTACACCGGCCGGCTATCGTCAATCACAGCACTTCGCTCCTACCTCGCCCTTTTCGTGATATTGACACATTACGACCACTCAGGCACATGCGATAAGTGATAGAAATTTTGTTTTTTACAAAGTGCAAAACTGCTCTTGCGGTTGGTGATCTCCTTATTTCAGTGTGTATACTATTCGTTGCGGAAACATCAATTGTATTCTGGGTGACATTTAGTCTCGTATCAATGGACATAGGAACTGCAGGTTTCCTATCGTTATGGGGAGCAGACCTTGATCCAACAACAGTAGTTAACATTCTGGTAAGTTGTTGAGTACCACCGAGAATATGTTGTATCACACGGACAAGTGTCTGAAAATTCATGAAAAAACATCATGTTGGGTAAGTACGTAATTCGACTAACCTAGAAGGGTAAAATCGCCATGGATCGCCCTGGATGGAATTTTTGGTGCTCTCTAGCCAAAGTAAATGGCGTTGGTAACTACGCAAAATCGGACCACATAAGGTCTGTCCCAATGAGTATGTCCACCTACACGGTCGGCGTGCGTGTTGAGTGGCCGTCGCGGAGGCACTTCTAGGACGAGTCTTCCCACAGCTGCAAACAGCTGAGTGGGATATTATTCACTATTCGTCTGACATTCCTGGCAATCGATATACAAGGTCAGAAAATGATTTGCCACGGCGGCTTGACACGCATGCCGACCGCGTGGGCGGACAGTCTCATACGGACCGACTGTACATCATTCTATAACATACGGTTCTTCTCGAAGTGAAACTGCGGTACGCAGCTGTAAATTACCGCTGTTGCTACACGCAACTTGATGGTAATCGCAGTGGGACCAATAATCCCGACACGATTGACTTTTGTTCCAGCATGATTATTATCGTATTGCGTGCTGCGACAGCGGTTGTCCGCAACTGCGAACCGGAATTTCGAAAGAATGATTTGCTGTCATACGCAGCAGAATCATGGAGGCAAGCCTAATTGAACGGAGAGGCTTAGAATGAAGGAAAGCACGAAGCTTTTGATTGGAGTCCCTCGCTCATCAAGCCATTGTTGAGCTTTCGATGTCGTGTTCCTTGCAGTGGGTGTGGGGCTCCTTCCTATATCTCGCCTATTCGGAGGAATTGAGAGCTCGCATTTGGAAGAGGACGGCTCAGCCCGTCTTTCGGCCGACTATAACGGAGACCTTGGTTCACTCGTCTTCAGCGTCCATCATAAAGGTGTCTGAATTATGGAAAGAAGCATGAGGGTAGACTGTTCATTATCACACTTTTCATCTCCAAAATTCGGTCGGTCAGTGTAGGGGACGGAGCAGTCGGTTATGACAAAATACAATGATTAAAGGCATCGTACGCGCAGAATACCGTATATTATTTTTCCAAGTTTTTGTGTAGCTTGGCCTCTCTAGTGAACGAAAATGTCGAAGGGGCCCATGAAAAACCTTCATTTGTAAAGAAAAGTCAATCGGAACACAATGTAAATACGAATCTGAATTTCGCGCCAAAATCCTTTTTGGATTTTTTCTGCTTACGGAGGCCTCGTCACTGTCATTTTCGGAGTTTTTCTGCATGTGGATTTCGTTCCGTACCAATTTTTCATGTTGTCTTACGGTCGCGCCAACATTCTAGGAAAAAGTGCTAGATGACTGGTGAGAATTGGTGGCGGATCTTCATCTTTGACGCCTTCCAACCTCATTGCCCAACGTTTTTGACGCGCCAAAGTTTACCAGTGTGGTCTTCCGGGCTCAAACATGAAATTGAGCCGGAAAAATGAAAATTGATTTTCTGCGCGAACGATGCCTTTATCAGTGATAATTCAGGATGACCGTTCACTCCACTACATACGCCAACCCATTCAGCTTTCCAGAAGAGACAATGCACGACCTATCCTGATTTCTCGATAATTTCAGATGTCTATTGGGCAATGTATTGATTTTGCAACTCATGTTGGATATCGTATCTATCGGTCAGAATGCAGTGATCCGAACGACCGTATCCGAGACGCTCTAGGTGCTATAGCATGGCCTGTGCTGCAAGCTGGCAGCTCAACGTTGTTAGGTTAGTAGTCTCCAATGTTTTTTTATAGGGTACTCTTCATCATATATGTAGTACCTGACTTCAAATTACGTCACGTGTGTTTCTATTCGATGTGGGCTAACCTTCACTATCAGGAAACAGTTCAAGCTGGAACGGGTTCTGACAGATAAATCTTTCGAACGGCTAGAGGACCTGGGTCTGGATCAATGACAATCACCACTCATACCTTCTTAAAGATATGACATATGTTTCATAACCTCGCAAGTCTGATTGTTTTGATGTGATCTACTCTTCGAATCTGCTTTCTGGATTACTTTTCCTGTTTTTTTTTTCTTACCAAAGTTCCACCCATTTCTAGTTAAGGTTCAAAACGTCGGGTGAAAGGATTCTTATACGACCTTGAAATCTTTAATTATTACGAACTTGCCGGTCCCATGTGGGGCGCCAGTAAACCCATTTTCCGAAGTTCCGGCAAATATTTCATGTGTCATAGCTGGCTCACATGGCCAGAACTCCCCCTTGGATGACTATGCATTACGATTTATCACATGGTAGCTCACTGAGGCAGATTACGCTGACGTATGCGAACTTTAACTAGGGACTGAGGGCGAATCCGTGTGGCCATGGGTTTTTTTTTGCTGGTGTTTTCTGGTTTTTGTTTTTTTCTTTCGTGTTTCTCATCGACTTCAGCTACTCACTGTTAGGTTTTTTTATTGTCTTGACTGGAGCGTCCGTTGAGGGCGTATAAATAAATAAATCATTATGTTGTCACTCACCTTATCCATGGCCATTCGTTCACGAAAAGCGACAAGACATCCGGCGACTCAACCCAAAAGTTCCCTTTCTGGATAGTCAGCAATTAGTGGTTGGGTCTTTACCAACTTCAGCTTCACAACTCTGGCCCCGCCAAGAAGGTGAGAGCCAACGGCGGAAATTCAGAAAGAATACCCGTTAAGGACGCCTACGCACTCCCCCTCGCCCATAATGATGGCTCCCTTTTTTCATCGGCGTGGTATGCACACGACCTTAGCAAGAATTATGGAGAATATTCACAACATTTTTGTTCTTTCCGATTTCGTTCCAGACTTCTTTTTTCAGCAATTATTGTAATGATATTGGTTCCATCGAATGCGGTGAGAATGTTCGCACGTACTTCTGTGCTGGTCGTTGCGACGGGCCTATTTCACGGTCTATTAGTTCTTCCCGCTATAATTCGGTTTGTTACATTAACATTTACATGTTTGAGGATTGTATGGCGTCCGAAGAATGAGAATAGCGAGCAGAATGAATACTGATGCAAATTTAAAAACATGTTTCTGCTGGGCGGGCCCCAAACAACCGCAACAAGATGTACAGTCGGCACGAATCGAACTGATACGCTGCGTTCTTTATTGCGCGCTGGCGCGAATTCGGTGCACGTACGTTATAATATATAGGCACCTAGCTTGCGCCAACGCACAATAAGGAACACAAATTATCAGAATTTTCCTTGGCCGTCTGTGATCTTTCGCTCAAGCGTGGTCGACCAGTCGAGAGCTCAACTCTTGGTCAATCTACATACCTAACTAGGGAGTGATCCATTCGCAGAGTTTCAAAAAATCATTTATTGAATATTGTGGGCGAGATGAAAAGAAACAATTTGAAATTCGTGAAGTTTCCTTAAAGGCGGTGTTCACGATGGAAAAAGAATTTTAGTAGACTGCAAAAATTTGTTTTGTTCGAAATTAGCTGAAGAACTGCGAAGGTTGCGTGCCGAGAAACGCGCTAAAAATAAAGTTATTAAGGCACAAAAATGCCAATCCGTGCACAGGTGCACAGCTCCGCCCATAGAAAGGGAAGTATCATGCTGTGCAATCTGCGACGTGCAGAGCAACTAATAAAGCAGTTTTAGAGCATACGGAAACAATTTTTCAAAGAAAACAAATGCAAACGTGTTAGTGTCAACTAAATGTAAACGATGGGACTCGAGAAAGGTAAAGTCGAGGACCAGAATCTGTTATCAGTTTCAAGCCAGCTGATGACCCCTGATACTACAAATCAACGCTATAGTTGTGCACCAGCAAAAAAAAAAAGGCGACTTAAGACTGCTAATTTCACTTCAATGGGGCTTTTTAAGCGTTCTTTTCGTACAGGTCGTACTACTGGGAACCAACAAAAAAGACTACTATGGAAAACTCGACAGATTCAAGCGGGTTTGTGAAATTTCTCAACAGGGGGGTCGCAAAATTGTTGGCCGGAAATTAAAGGTTAGGGGATCGCAAAAATTTCGGACCAAAAATGAAAATTTGCAGAAGTGAATAAATAGAACTCACTTTCCACTACCAAAAACTTCAACATTTTTTGCAGAAAATGTGTCAAAAATTACATCTCGGGGGATCTCAAAATTTTTGGATTTCTGGAAAAAAATTAATGGCCGGGAGGGGGGTCGCTTCGATTTCGGAAAATTACACAACGCCCCGCTTGACCCTGACGGCAAACCATGGGCTACAATTGGGTTTGCTGAGAAAATAGCATGCAATTGTTATAGAAAAACCCAACTGTAGCCCATGGTTTGCGTTCATGAATCCCAGCCCTACTGTAACTTACAGTAATCTTCTGAGAAACTGAAAATGGACCTTATCTTCGTGTTCAACGCCCCACATTACTCCCCTAGACGAAGTTTGGCCTAAAATGTTCAGATTTCTAAAATTCAATTTTTGCAGTCTTGGACCTGCCCGTTAGTTATGAGGTTACCCTGCCCATAATGCTTAACTATGAAGTTTGGTGCTCTAAATCGTTTTACGATTAAGTTATAATGGAATATGGCACTTCTGAAAAAAAAACTTCCGAAAATTACAAGACATTTACCAAAATTTAACATTCAGCGATCCCTCCCCAGACCTTCAATCTTCTCCACTAAAGGGCTCGCCGAATCTGCACTTACGCAAAAAATTTCAATTAGAACTAGTGCTTTCAGAAAGGAGTTAGACAGTTGCGTATCGGTAAAATACAGAACGTAAACAATGAAAATTCTTTCAGAACTTTTGCGAGCCACGCAAAGGCTCACGTCCCGACTCATCATGCGGATTCCTCGCATAACTGACGACGAACAGTAGTGATGTACTTCAGCAAAAAGCAGTGATCACTATGGTTCCTAGGTATTGACGTAAGTAACTATTATTTGGCCCGTCATTACGATGGCCTTTTCAGCTCATTTGCTTTACGCCTTCACGTGTGGGGAAAGCGAATTTTCGTGGACCACAATGTTTACTGCAGTTCGCATACATACGGTTCTTGTGTAAGATATACCAGATGCAATTCAGGAAGTTTTTACTATTCTGTTACTATATATTCATTCAATCAACTTTTCAATAAACATTCTTAGGATTCAATATAAACAGAAGCGACCAACAGATGCGACACGACAATCATAAATACATGGGATCATCGAATGTTGCAACTATGACTTTTATGTGACCAATAGCTTTCTCAAGTGAATCTTTTAATGGTAATTGGAGCTCACGAGTATCATTACCAATACGAGCAGTAAAACAAGCACGCGATATCCTCTGATCTCCAGATAATAAATGATCATCCCACAGTTCTATGACGAAAAGTTGCCGTTGCGAAGTCCTTAAACTAGTTGTATGTGATTTACAGAAAGTACCTCAAGGGTCTCATGACAGTTGAATCCATTACATTTATAATCAGAACAATTACAAGGTCAGTAGTCTACAGTATTTTCTTTATCGAAGACAAGATCGAAAAGTCCTGGTAAACTCCGAACAATCCTTCTGTGGACGTCGCCCTCAATATGTACCTATGTGCCCATTCGACTAGAACGCCTCCTCCATAGACTCGATGCGCGAGAATATCCCGACAGGTTTTACATCGAGCAGAAAAGAAAGTAGAGGGGACTCGGGAACAAGCGAATCATAAAAGGCAAGCTTTGGTCACATTGTGACTTTTCCCAGGATTAGTTTACTCAGGCAAACCATCGCTCCGAGCGGTACCGGAGAGCTACTCGAGCGGCGCTGCCTCTCCGCTCCGAGCGAAAATTATCCATCTACTCGGGCCACAGCAGCCGCTCTCCGGGCCACAGCAGTATCGCTCGGAGCGATCTTCGGTCCCAACTGGCACTGCGGTTTCTGTTCGGGCGATTTTCAAAAATTTCCTAATTGCTATTTTTTCTTTATTTCCGCCTCTTCTGGAGAGGATTAAGCCTGCTAAGAGGATAAGGTACCTGTTACAGCCTGTGGGTCAGGAGGTTAATCCTGCCACAGGCCTCAACAAGGATACCATCCCAGCATGGTCCGCAATGAGGAAGCCTTCCCCACCGCGGGCCATGGGGGATCCCCTCGGCCGCCAAAAATTGTCATCCTGAGAGTGATCCGAGGTCACCTCTCAAGAGTGGCCTCAAAAGGCCAACTACCCATCTACACGAGGCGAGTCGCCTTTTATACCCGCAGGATTGGTTGTTCTTTGAGTGATAACGTGGCTCGCACGTTATCACTCAAAGAACAACCAATCCCGCGTCTCTCTATCTCTGGCGATGGCACCGCTGTGGCCCTGAGAGCGGCCGGAGAGCGACCGAGGGGCGAACTGGCACCGGACAGGGACCGCGGTGCCAGTTGGCCCCTCGGCCGCTGTCCGGGCGATGACGTCATATTTGGGAGGAGCCGGTCCCGCTCGGAGCGATGATTTGCCTGAGTAGATAGGTCCACTTGGACCAGGTGAACATTATCTAGAAATTTTGTATGCTTCGGAGGAAACAGTCTCTAATAGAATGTGACGAATACGGTATTCGCAGCATGATCAGCCCAGCAGAATCCCGATATTCCTACGGCATGCGGGGCGTTGAATCGGAGCTACGTGTTGAAGTCACCACACTCAAGGCACTCGTGGCGCTCGCTTGAAGACGACTTCCACGGCCAGCCGTCATAAAAATGGACGGCGGCCGAAAATGTGGTCGACGGTTGCTCATTTCCGATTCCATGGTTTTGTTGACTGAAGCTTATCTTGATGCAGAAATGTTTTGGTGGTGACGTTTTCTCTGCGCTTTTCGCATGGGCCGGACCCTGCCTTTGAGGAAAATGGACATGACTGGCTCAAAATCAACCCTTCCTCGAATAGCTGGCGTGGGCGGAAGCATTTCCCTACTTAAAAGCAAGTCGATTCCTCCTTCCAAAGACCGAAGGTGGTCACTTAGCACATGTCCATACTCTGTGGAATCTACTCGTTATGCTCCACACAGACAAGAGACTCCTCACACAATCGCCGCATTCAATGCGTGTCAAATATGCATCCAACTCGAAGACAAAGCGGTTTCGAGCACAATAAGGGGGCGTGCTGCTAGGAGAGCACGTGCTCCTATTGTGTGTTAAATTACAGCATGTGCCCCATCAAATAGTACGTCAATTGCGTGCATGATACACATTCAACTCGACGACAAAACGATTTTCCAAAAAAGGGAAGCATACGACGGACTCTTAAGGAGGGACTGAGATGCCGATAGCGTAGCCGGTTTAATTATCCAAGTTTGGGGTACTTGGCACACCCCGACGCTGGAAACCTTGTCCAACCGCTGGTAGCACTAGATTGTGCTCAGCGAGATGGCCGCGTCGCATGTGGGTGTTCCGGCCGCGTCGCGTGACGGTGTGCTGCTACGATAGCGCTAGGCTATCCTGCACTTTGTGCCCCTGTTATAAACTTTCGCAGCACGTGCTCCTGCGTTAAAATTTTGCAGCACGTGCTGATTTCTGGAGCACGTGCGCCTGCGAAAAAGCCTTTCGATGGATGTGGTCACTCGAGCTGAATGCATATTCGACACGCATTGAATGCGGAGGTTTTCTGAGTCAGCGAGCCGTACCAGCTGAATGCGGCACAACATGTCAGGCACCATTCCCAGCCCAGGAGTTCCTTTTAAAGAAAATGAGCGAATCTTTAGACAACATTCTCCAGCGCGAGTTCTGTTCATCCGGTCCATCCCCATTAATTTCTTCTCGACAGGAGGGGTTCTCCATATTGCCGCTTTAGATTTAACTTCGTTAAAGGCAGTGTTCACGATAAGAATCGTTTTTCTGCTTTCTTGCCTATCTTGAAGACGGTCCCATGCTGATTCCAATGTTTTTGGAATCGTACAAGACCTTCTGGGAACGGAGTTATGGTCCCTCAAAGATTGAGCTAAGGAAACATGGTGGACGAGTTGTCCGAGGCTTGTAACTTCCATTTTTGCAGCCGATGTGTGCGAGCTGACCTGAGTAAAAAGAGAAGTTGAGAATGAAGGGAAGAACGGGGTTATTAGTCGGAAACCATCGCTCATCTCACAATCTCGAGCTTTCATTTGTTCACGTCGGTGGGCGTGGAAAGTGCATCTGAGTGTGACGAGCTGACGGGCGTCCAACTTTGGGGCCGTAGGGGTCCGTTCCAAGCTCAGATTTCTTAGTTTTTTCAACGTTAGGGTTGCGCTAGGCCCCGCAGCTGCCGATCTCCACCAAAAAATCAGACATGGTTTTTATCGCGGACACTGCCTTTAAGCGCGAAATCGTAGCGTAGCCCACTTTTTCCTACCAGTGGCATGTTGGTGCGGGCAAATTCGAGTCGCTCCTCCATGTGATCTCCTTTAAAGGCAGGATCCGAGCAAAGTTCCGTTTTTAAGATTCTTTGTTCAATCGATGGTCGGATCCTAGAAAGTCACAGGAAACGTACAGAACCGCAGAAAGAAAGGCTTCCGGTTAGCTACAGTGCGCGGCATAGGTATACGAACACCTATTTTTCAAATATACTGTTTTGGACATATCTCGGCCTGGACCTAGCGAAATTGGATGAAACTTCAATATATGTTTTAGGGCAACATCAACCTTGCCTTACACACACTCAAGACTGAGTTTCGAATGCACAGCCTTTAATATCGAATTCATTCATGATTTCATGGTATTAATTTAAAATTGGGCCATTTCTCAGAACATTACCTAAAAAATCCAAACCTGTATCACCTGTTCGCCATCACAGGACCTTCAAACACACTGGAAAACATTGCGAGAAAATAAATTCTTCCGGCATTTTTTGACGATTAAAAATGTGACAATATGAGGCAATTTTTGGAAAATTCATCCCTATGAAATTATTCGTCATATAGCCATTTCAAGACATGTACTGTATAGTATATAAAAAGGTTCTACTGGTATATCGACTTTTTTCCTTTTCCATTCACGTCGAAATAGGATACTGAAGAGGTGCGAAATTGCATAAATTCATTCCGAGTTCATCTCCAAAAATATGAAGCAATACATTATATTTTCGCAATAGTATACAACGGCTTTGAACGTCTTCTGATGACAAAGAAGTGGCACGAGTATGAAGAAATAATACCACGAATTTGTAAATTTATTGCTCATTCAAAACTGTGCATTGAAAGCTCGAGCTTTAGACGAGATTTATGATGCCCTATTACTTATTAAGGTTTCATCAAGTTTCGCTGAACCCAAAACGAAATACGCTCAAAACATTATCTTTGAAAATGGGTGTTCGTATACTTATGTGGCGGAGTACAAGGTTGTTCAATAAGTTTTGCCGTTCGATAAGAAAAACACAATTTTATGCTTCAAAATACACTTCATTATTCAGTATAATCTCCCTGAACATAATACACTTGCTCCAACGATCCTCCTATCTGTGGATCCCATCCCTGAAGTGAGAATCCGGAAGGTGTGCAAAATACACTTCAACAGCCGTTATGACTTCTTCATTTGTTGAAAAACGCTTGCCACGCATAAATTTTTTGGGGTTCTGGAAACAAATGGACATCGCTGGGGCCAAATCTGGTGAACACGGTGGATTATCCAACAATTCGAACTTCAATTCATGGGTTTTAGCCATTGTCATAATGCTCTTGTGACACGGTGCATTGTCATGATGAAAAACGATTTTTTTCTTCTGCAAACCGGGTCTTTTTTCACGAATTTTTCCTTCAACTTATTCAAAAGGTTGCCATAATATTCAGATTTAATCGTTTTACCAGTTTGCAAGAAATCCACAAACAAAATTCCTTTCGCATCCCAAAAACTGATGCCATAACCTTCTCGGCCGATTTCCGGACACGAACTCATTTCGAAGCCGAACAACCAGGTTCACACCACTCTTTAGCCTCTTGTTTTGATTCAGGATCATGGTGATAGACCCAAGTCTCATCCATAGTGATGAGTCGACGCACAAAATTCACTTTATCCTTTTCAAAACGCTCCAAATTTTGCTGAGAAAGTCGCATTCAAATGTGTTTTTGTTCCATTGTTAGCGAATGCGGCACCCATTGTGCACACAGCTTTCTTGAACCGAAAATTTCACTTAAAAATGGCTCACACTGCCTAATGAGATGTGTAGAGCCTCTCCTAAATCGCTCTCATTCAATCGACGATCTTCCAGAACCATATCCTGTATTTTGGCTATGATTTCTGGTGTTTATGCGCTTTTTGAACGTCCTTCACGTGGATCGTCTTCAAGGCTTGTACGACCACGTTTAAATTCAGCAACCCATCTTTCTACTGTTCTAATTGTAGGTGAACAATTATTATACACTTTTAACATTCGTTCAGGAATTTCTTTTGGGGCAACACCTTCCAAAAATAAGAATTTTATCACTGCACGATATTCAATTTTTTTTTGATTGCTGTGACACGGCGACACTAAATGGCTTGTAAACAAGGAATGAATTGACAGATTGAAATGAAACTTCACATACGTTCATATGAAGAGTGCACCAACAAACGAAAAATTTTGGGCTCGTAGCAACGCCCTCTCTTATCGAACGACAAAACTTATTGAACAACCTGGTATATTTCACCCCATACGAATGCTTCAGTTCAGGCTTCAACGTACACAGAAAAGTAAAGCGACAAAAATGGATCACAACGACTTAACATGAGTAACGAGAAGGCAAGTGATCAGTAAGAGAAATAGCATTGCCAAGTGAGAGTCGACACGAGAGATCGCTCGGCTTCCAATCGCCTCCGTCGCCCTTTCCCTGCGCTGATGCTATTTAGCATTTCGGACCTTTGTAATCCGAGAAAAACAAGGGCGCAAATTTTATTGGGTATGCCGGCTTTACAACGTGAAGCCTTCTTAGGTTGTCCCGAACGATGTGTCCGGACGGACGAATAGCATTTAGAACAGTGGGATTTGTGGACGCGAAGGTTCAATTCTTAGGTGATCTCCATTGCAAACTTCATGGAATTGGATGCCATCTAAAAAGATCGTTTCTCGCACTCGTTCAGCTTTCTGGGTCTTCGGATTTCCGTACTCCATGAAAAGGTGCCAGACCTTCAAGATATCGCGTAACATAGTCTCGGGCACAGTCTAACCACGTTCGAAGCGCAAAAGCTCGAACACATCGGGCTCATGGGCTCGAATTGAAATTGCTCCTTCTCGGAAAACCGAGTTCCATGAAGGATCATGTAGTTAGGATGAAGACCACGTCTACTTCCTATTACTTCCACGAAACAGTGAATATTGCTTGGAAAAACGAGGAAAGTTCAAGCGATTTTCAACTTTGCGACGGCTTATCTTATAAATTCGCGGTTATTTTCGACACCTTCCGGTGCCAACTTCCCGACACTAATTAAAACTCTTTGGAAAATCGGCTACAAGGGAAATTCGGAGATCAGAAACTTTCGTATGTCGTAGGGTTAGGCAACGCACTCTACACACCCACGCGTGTGATACATTTGCGCAGCACGCTGTCGAAAATTGCCCACTGTGGTGGCATGCTCATCCAACGAAATTCGGCTTGAAGCATGCATCAGTGCTGTCTTCTACGCATCCAGGGTAGAATATCGTTTTCCTGGCATTTTTAGTCCAGTTTGGCTCGAGTACCAAGTAGGAAGAGTTCTTCCATCGAACGCCTTTATCCTATCCTGCTGCCGATTTTTAAGGAGCTGTCGGTGACACTGGCGATTGTGGAGCTATCGCTCCAGCCGCGAAGCGGCTGGAGAGGTTTGGTTTTGCCTAGACCTTGTGATCACTTCTAATTTTATAAAGTAGTTTATAAACCATTTAAACAAATTTTCGGCAGATTCCCTTCTGGATATAAGTGAAGGGGTCCAAAAGACACCAGCTCTCAATATTTCAGCCGAATGGGTTCACAAATGACAAAGTTGTGAGGCCGAAAGCTTAGGAAAAATTGATGGTGTGCGCCGTAGGCCGTAGGCCGTAGGCCGTAGGCCGTCACGCTTTTCATTCTTCACTGCTAGTATTCACTGCCAATGGTCACAGGCGGTCAATTTCAGGCAGGTAAGTTGGGGGACGCAGGCTGGTGAAAGTGCATCTGGCTTCTGATGACGTCATCGGGACGTCATGAAAAGTGCATCTGGCTTCTGATGACGTCATCGGGACGTCATGAAAAGTGCATCTGGCTTCTGATGACGTCATCGGGACGTCATGAAAAGTGCATCTGGCTTCTGATGATGTCATCGGGACGTCAGGAAAAGTGCATCTGGCTTATGATGACGTCATCGGGACGTCAGGAAAAGTGCATCTGGCTTCTGATGACGTCATCGGGACGTCATGAAAAGTGCATCTGGCTTGTGATGGGGTCATCGGGACGTCATGAAAAGTGCATCTGGCTTTGATGACGTCATCGGACGTCATGAAAAGTGCATCTGGCTTCTGATGACGTCATCGGGACGTCATGAAAAGTGCATCTGGCTTCTGATGACGTCATCGGGACGTCATGAAAAGTGCATCTGGCTTCTGATGACGTCATCGGGACGTCATGAAAAGTGCATCTGGCTTCTGATGACGTCATCGGGACGTCATGAAAAGTGCATCTGGCTTGATGACGTCATCGGGACGTCAGGAAAAGTGCATCTGGCTTCTGATGACGCCATCGGCACGTCATGAAAAGTGCATCTGGCTTCTGATGACGTCATCGGGACGTCGTGAAAAGTGCTTCTTGGTTTCTGATGACGTCATCGGGACGTCGTGAAAAGTTCTTCTGGCTTCTGATGACGTCACGGGGAGGTCGTGAAAAGTTCTTCTGGCTTCTGATGACGTCATCGGGACGTCGCGAAAAGTGCATCTGGCTTCTGATGACGTCATCGGGACGTCATGAAAAGTGCATCTGGCTTCTGATGACGTCATCGGGACGTCATGAAAAGTGCATCTGGCTTCTGATGACGTCATCGGGACGTCAGGAAAAGTGCATCTGGCTTCTGATGACGTCATCGGGACGTCATGAAAAGTGCATCTGGCTTCTGATGACGTCATCGGGACGGCGTGAAAAGTGCTTCTGGCTTGTGATGACCTCATCGGGACGTCGTGAAAGTTCTTCTGGCTTCTGATGCCGTCATCGGGACGTCGTGAAAAGTGCATCTGGCTTCTGATGACGTCATCGGGACGTCAGGAAAAGTGCATCTGGCTTCTGATGACGTCATCCGGACGTCATGAAAAGTGCATCTGGCTTCTGATGACGTCATCGGGACGTCATGAAAAGTGCATCTGGCTTCTGATGACGTCATCGGGACGTCATGAAAAGTGCATCTGGCTTCTGATGACGTCATCGGGACGTCATGAAAAGTGCATCTGGCTTCTGATGACGTCATCGGGACGTCAGGAAAAGTGCATCTGGCTTCTGATGACGTCATCGGGACGTCAGGAAAAGTGCATCTGGCTTCTGATGACGTCATCGGGACGTCATGAAAAGTGCATAGTTAGGGTCCGAAGGAAGGAACGGAGCAACACAAAATAGAGAATGGCAAAAGACGGGTCCACATACGATTTCATTGCCACAACAAATAGTTCCACTGAGAGTAAAGAAGCGCGGTGAGAGTAAAGAATTTTGTGCCCTTCTGGTGCATTTTGCTCGGTTTCTTTGTCATTTCAGTTCTACCTGGGGGCCAAACAATCGATTTAACGACTAATCTCAAAATCGAAGATTATCGTGAACACTGCCTTTACCCTTTCTGAAAACTGGAAATGGATCCCATAATCGTGTTGAGAACCCCAAATAACACGGGTGTTCGAGCGAAAAGCAAATTTTCCGGCGGCCAGAAAAAAACACAAAGTCTCCTGCCTCTCGGGGACTCCACAGATCTGGGCTGCGGTGCGATGATGTCATTTACCCACCGCAACCTATCGCCAGCCGAACATTTCAATCACTCATATGATTCAGTTGTTCCACTGCTATCTCTTGTGTATTGCCAACTCTGCGCTCCGAGACTCACGTAGTTTTTCGCATAATTATGGTACACGGCCGGGTATTCAGAAAACCATCCTGGTCAATTCGAAACTCCGGTCCAGTACTGTTTCGCACCTCAATTAGTACGACTCTGTGATTTTGATAGTTGTACAGCAACTCATTTCATTTGTTGTTCTCATTGTGATGGCTTCTTTGATTTTAGCATTTCATTCTAAATTATCACATCTGCACGTAGGAAAACTATTACAGCTATAAATTTGCGGAGAGATTTGGAGGGTTTTCCACGCTAAAGAGCTTACTGAGATCAAATTCCAACGATCCAATAAGTTTTTTGAAGAAGTGCGAAAAAGCCCGCCGCGTCGAGGATTCGAGCTCGCTACCTCAATTCTCCATTAACAGCGCGCACCCGCACTGCGCCAAGTGGCCATGGTGACTGCGGCATCGAAAGGCCTTATGTGAGCGCGCCATTACCTCCATCATTGCAACATATTTTCGCGTACAATCACACTGTTGGGCGATTTCTGGTCTAAGGTTGAGATGGGTGCATCACGAGGTGCTCTAGGGATCCATGCTCGCTGCGATGCGTCTGCGAGTCAAACGCTAAAAACGCGTGTACCTCCGTTCGGAGATGTGGAGCGCAGTTGGAAAGGCCAAATTCGAATTTCTAATCATAAGTTTCACATTATGCGACCCTGTGATGGAAGAAGAAGGGAGGCTCGAGGATAGACTCTCGATTCGAAAGGCCCCCTATCTTTCGATAAGAGCTCCGTCTGGGCGAGTAGGCCCAGATGATACCATGCGGCCCCAGAAGCGCAGGCTTGCGGCATCATCAATGTGCTGAATCAATTTGAAGCCTTGTAACAGATGAGGAAAATGAAGCCGTTGTGCGAATTCTGCTATGTGAGATTTTTTGCTTCGTGATCATAGACAGTTAGTCTGTGGCTCGTTTCCTTAGGAAAAACATTTAAATCTCTACCGCGGCTGGCGCGGCGGTTTAAATCCCACCGGCGGCTGGCCGGTAACTACCAGCCAGCCGCGGGTAAGATTTAAATGTTTTTTCTTGAGGAAACAAGCCATGGACCTATTCATACATCTGACACAGAGCATTTGCACGAAAAACCCATGAAAACGTAGCACACACTCAGATCTTTGTCGCCCCTGTTTGTGCATGGCATAAATCATTATTTTTTGAAAATTTTCCACAAGATCCGTAGAGTCTCGTCGTCTAGTGAATGGGTGGTGTTGAGGAGACAGATCGTCGCGCGCGATTAAAACCTTGCTGGCCAGTGGTGTCGCAAAGCTGCACGGCCCCCCGCAGTGGTCGGGCCTCGTCAATTCACTAGAGACCTATAAGTGGAACTCTGATTTCAAGTAATATTTGTGCACGTGGAAACACGACTCACGTGATGTGCACACCGTATCTACTTCCTATTCTTGAAAGAGTGAGAATTACAGCAGATAACACTAACATAAAAAGCTGAAGATACCTGGGCCCATCTGTCTTCGCGTCTAATTCTACATATTTCACGGCTGTCACAGCATAAGCATGTCCTTTAACTAATCCACAATCTAAGGTCTTTTCGACTTCGTCCTTGGTTTTCGCCTAAACCATTGAGGATGAGATGACCTTATGCCATCTAAATCCAAATGTACTCTTACAACAAAGAATTGAGATAAAACGATCGACGGCGAATAGAACAACCGCTATAGCAGCAACAATCAGTGCTTCGTTGTCGAATGCATCCTTCACGTTGTTGAACAAAAGTTGAGAAGAGTCCGATGTCCTCTTAAATATGTCTGATGCACACATACAGCACTAGCAACAGGTGGCAGCACTGAAGAAATATTCCCCTCTTTGACGACCTAGTGAAAAAAATGGGCTGATGACTACCAACTCAAAGATAATGGGGAAGAGAAATATCGCTGCACGTTTTTTTCACATATTTACGTAGATTAGAACACAGAATCAAAAAAATATCAACTCGAAAAGAAAAATCGAGCGAATTGAAATTGAAAGTAAACTTCGTTCCAAACAATTTCGAACGAACCAAAATCGAAAAAAAATATCATTCAAAAATTTCTCGAATGAACAAAGATCGGGAAATTCCGTTTGAAACCATATCTAACGCACGAAATTCAGAAATTTTCTTCCCACAAGTTTTCGAAGGAACGGAAAATTTTCGAAAATTTCGCCGAGTACATCTATAGTGGAAACTACATAACTTGAGCTCACCTTTTTACGAGTCGCCTATACGCTGCTTATCATAAATAAAGGACACCCCCTGAAATTGTCGGTCTCGTGTTTGTTGAGCAAGATACTGTGCTTATCTGGGTCAAATTCCGGTCCGCAATTGCATCTCGACACGCCTTGCGGCCGCACGCGCTCGAGTCAATCGAGTTTCCAGCTCCAAAGCCAACTCGATATGGCTTTTTCCTCCATTCCTCTTCAATTTTGTTCAGTTTCCAGTTTCTAAACCCACCTAGAGTCAACAGATCGGCAGCTGCGGCGCTGGAAACTCTTCCGACTTGAAAGCGCGCGGCCGCAAAGCGTGTCGAGACGCAATTGCGGACCGGAATTTGACCCAGATAAGCAGAGTAGATCTTTTTCGCCAATACTACTAAGATCAGAACGTAAAAGAACCCCCGTATACCTCTTTGGGTTAGATTGAATGTTTCTGCGCTTTTCTAGAATAAATTTATAATTTAAATCCCGTGTCAAAAAGATAGGACACCCCGGGGCTAAATCGAATTTCTCGTCCGATAAAACTGTGTGATCACAAATCTAATGGTTGATAGGCCTTCCTCGCACCTTTACTGCAACAAATACTCGATTTCGTATACTTTCAACCTAACTGATCTGCCCTTGCAAGTCGATCTTGCTTCATTTCTCGGTTATTGCCTGTTGGAGCGCAGAAATCGAGAGAAATCTCCGGCCATTGGCTCAGACCCGAAGAGCTAAAATATCCCAAAGATTCTTCATTTTGTTGATATCAGGACTGTAGACTATCCACTCTGGACAAGATAGTTATTGCCGAGCAAAGAAGCCGACCTCACACCTGCTCACGTAAACTTTCTCGTTGTCTTGCTAGAAACTGCAACATCGTCGCCAGAAAACAAGGGGAAATGAAATGAGGTGTTACTCTAATTTCCTCTGGTACTCACTGGAGATCATCCGACTGCTATTGTAGTGATTCTTGGGCTGCCACGCGGGTCTTGATGTGTCTGTGGACACGTTGAGGCAAGAATGACTTTATCTTGTATACCAGACCGCTTAAATACGGTCTGGAATAAACAACATTCTATATCATGTTATCACTGTAGTGGCAATCCACTACAGCTATCGAACGTAAGCTGTAGACGTCCCTAACGGGCAAATGCTCTGACATATTATGGGAGATCTGTGACCGCAGTTCCGAAGGCTTAAGTGGACAGCTACTTGAACTATTTGCGTAAAGGCAATGGTTTCTGAAGTAAGGGAGCCTTTGCTCAAAAGGTTTCATGGCCGGAAGTGCTTGCTACTAAGCAATTAGAGGATACCTGCTGTCCAATTTAGCCTTCAAAACTCCGAACATAGATCTCCTGGAGTACAGTTACGGAGCTTCGGGAGCGAATGATATTTTTGGCGCTGGAGCGCGTTTCCTCCTACCTTTAATGTCTATGCCAGTCGCGTTCTGCAATTGCATATTTAACGTTTTTGGGTAAATAGCAAATCTTTCTTGAATCAAAAAATACCTCGATTTTGTGCTATGGATTGAAGCCCCGGGTGGGCGAATTTCTCGGATACGTTCTAAATTTCTCATAATTCGGGTTCCAACCCCTGGCCCAGAATCGGGGAAACCTTTGCACAAAAGCGAATTTGATACCGAGTTCAGTTCATCGCAAGTGCGACTGTACATACGACACTCAAAAGCCGATTTAGTTAACGCATACTTATACAACAAAATGACGTAAGTAGAAGCTTCCGAGAAATGCTTGGGGCTACTTCCTCGGAACTTTGGAGAGCAAAAATGTATTTGGCCTAAATCAACGTATATACTGAAAGGGCTGTCCAAAAAAAAATTTCAGATTTTCTGTGCATATCTCACAGAATCTCTCAGTATATAGCCCTCGACAATACTATAAATTTGGTTTGAGGGGTTGAGGATATCGCCAACAATACTGAAAAAAGCTCTATGCATCGAGAAATCAAAAAATTCAGATTTTCTGTATGAAAAATTTCAGATTTTCTGTGCATATCTCACAGAATCTCTCAGGATATAACCCTCGAAAATACTATAAATTTGGTTTGAGGGGATGAGGATATCGCCAACAATACTGAAAAAAGCTCTATGCATCGAAAAATCAAAAATTCAGATTTTCTGTATGAAAATTTCAGATTTTCTGTGCATATCTCACAGAATCTCTCAGAATATAGCCCTCGAAAATACTATAAATTTGGTTTGAGGGGATGAGGATATCGCCAACAATGCTGAAAAAGCTCTATGCATCGAGAAATCAAAAATTCAGATTTTCTGTATGAAAAATTTCAGATTTTCTGTGCATATCTCACAGAATCTCTCAGGATACAGCCCTCAAAAATCCCATAAATTTCGTTTGAGGGGATGAGGACATCGCCAACAATACTGAAAAAGCTCTATGCATCGAGAAATGAAAAATTCGGATTTTCTGTATGAAAAATCCTAGATTTTCTGGGCAAATCGCACAGAATTTCTCAGGATGCGATCAGCGCTCAGCAACTGGGACAAAACAAAAATCTGTGATTCCATAGAAGGTTCGTTTCTGATGATCCTGTAATTGTCGGAATGGAATTGAAGAAAATAGAGACAGGTAAAGAGTGAATATGAAAGAATGGATAAGAAGAGGATGAGAAGAGAGAAACTGAGAATCGAGATGACTGGTTGGAGCATCCACGACGAAACCACGCGCGGAACTAAAGGGAATGTGGGGAGGACTGACGAGACTCGTGACCTAAGGAGGGTGACGAAACTCCCGACGATTTGGTTCGCTCTTATAGGAGGCGAGGCAGTGTGGGGAGGACTCACGAGACACGTGACCTAAGGAGGGTGACGAAACTCCTGGTGATTTGCCTCGGCATTTTAGGAGGCTTGACCTTGCTTCCACCGTACACTTCCCTTGCACCCCAGACCCGAATCCGCACCCGGCAATCTCGACCGCACGCGTCGCGGCCGGCACACGACGCGCGTCGCGGCCGGCACCGGGGCCACCACCGGATGGGCAGGACCGCCGGGTGACAGGGCGTGGCCAAAAGTGCTTCAAACTTGGGAAAGAGATTTTGCGCGTGGGTGCGCATTTGCGTGCGAGAACGCGCGTTTTCGAATTCTCGCACGCAAGGAGTTTCCCAATTGTTATCGCAGCCGTGTTTGTGTCAGCATGTAACATTTCGAGAACGGTGAGTAACTGCGCGCTGTGGCACGCACTTGCGCGCCACAGTGCACTAGTGCTAGCTGCGTGCAGAAACACGCAAATGCGTACCCAAAAGTGATATTTCGTGAAAAGTGAGTAATTGCGCGCTGTGGCCCGCAGTTGCGCGATTTCGTGCACAAGAGCAAAGTTGCGTGCCCAAAAACGCACGTGTATACCCAAAAGTAATATTTTGTCAGAAATGAGTAATTACGTGCTGTGACGCGCAAAAGCGCGCCACGGTGCACCACTGTAAAGTTGCGGGCTAGAACACGAGAATGTATACCTAAAAGTTACACCTCGGGAACGGTGAGGAATTGAGTGCTGTGGACCGCTGGTGCGCGTTTCTGTGCACAAGAGCAAACTTGTGTGCCAAAACACGCAAATTTGTATTGTTAAGTAGCATTTTGGCAGAGATGAGTAACTGAGCGAATAAACGCGCAAGTACGTGTCCGCGTTGCGTTGAAAAAAACGCAAATGTTTGACAAAGAGTGAAATTTCTGTGAAATTCAAGTATTTGCAAGCTTCTGTCCCGAATTTCGCCTTGTTTTGCGCATTAAAGTAGATTTTCAGGCCCGTCGTTGTCATATGTGCAAATAAGCCTAAGAGAAGAGACGAAAAATGATGAAAAATCCTCTGAGCAGTCCAGAAATATGTTTTCCCCGGCTTTGGAGCGCTAAATAATTTTTGCGCGTAAAGTTGGTGTGCAGTGTGTGTGACTGCACAGCACACCGAATTCGACGGCCGGTATGGTGGCGTCGCCACCAAATATCCGGCCCCATAGGCCGGTTATTTTGTGGCGCCGCCACCACCGTCCTTAAGACGGCTTCCCAGGAAAACGACGACCACGGAGTCGAGGAGGAATCGATGGGGGATTGAAGAAGGATTTAAACTAGTCACCATAGCCTACATCTAGTGTATGAAAATCTCCGGCCGACATTCAGTTTTAAAGAATTCAGCAAAAATAACCGTTATAAGGACAGGTACACTGGGGATGGGGCGGAGAAAACCGACTGGTATGAATAGAGAAGCGGCTATAAGAATCTGAAAAAAATACAAACAGAGTTGTATTGATTATGTGGATAGTATTGTAGCAAAATTTCGATTTTAGAAAATGTTTTGTCGAAATACATTTTTTATAAGTAAATTTACTATTGAATTTACTCGACCCGTCCCCTTAAAATGGCCACAAAATCATTTGTAGCGGGGGGATTTCGACGCTTAAAGTCTCAGATGAAAGAGGAAAAAGCCGCGAATCTTACCTGCAATGAGCCCTGCAGATCACGCCATGCGTTCGTCTGAAAATTTCAAACGCAGACTCGATTGACACATAAAATTCCAAGTGCATAATCTTTTTTGGCTAAATTCGGATGAAAGGGATATTTGAGGGCAATTTCACATCAGTTTCGAAATAACACAAAAATATAAGGCTGAGAGAACGGGTAAAATGGCTGTGGGTGAGAAAAATGGCCGCGATAAATCAGGTAGCGGCGCTAAAATTCTCAAAAAATTATGGATGGTCTTCTAATAGTTATCGGAGTATTATCGCGGCCTAATTTTGTGCTTTAATGCGCTTATTTTTTCCTAAAAAAATCACAATTTGTCTTTTTTTCATTGTGTGAGTGTCTTCTGCGCGTAGCAATAGCTGAATTGTGGTCAGATTTGAGCCATTTTGCCCTGAAAACTAACTGAAAGCACTAAACGAGGCTAAAATACCAATCATTAATTTAGTTTTCCTTTGCTTCGGCGCGTTTATTAGGATTTGCGCGTCAAATTCCGCGTTTCGGATGTCGACTGCGGACGGTATTTTCGACGCCTAATTTACTCGCGGTCAGGCCGCGAGTTGTCCGTTGTTATCCAACGGACAATTCGCGGACAGGCAGCGCCGACTAGTACAGGGGTTTTGCGCGAATCCGTCGATTACGGAGCTCAGAGGCGACAGATCGCCAAACCATTTGAACATTTTCATACACTCTTAGCTCGAAGTCTGCCAGATAGGTTTCGTAGAAAACAAGTGGGATTTTAAGAAATTCGCAAATTGTCCGTTAGGAGGAAGGACATTTTGGCTGTGAGTGGGAAAAATTGACCGCCATGGATCAGGAAGCGGCGCTAAGATTCTGAAAAAGAGTATGGGAGGTGTTTTAGTGATGAGGGGGATATTATGAAGTCAAAATTTTGAATTTTAATGAAATTTTTTTTCTTCTCGAATTTCTTAATTAGTTTTGTCGTTAAATTTGTGCAGGGTGTCCGGTTTGAGTGGCGATAAATACGTTCATAGTGGTCGAATCGCGGCGTTCAAGGGCTTGAATGAAAGAGAGAAGAAAGGGGAATAATGTGGATGGGAGTGGTGTAGATCGCGCCATGCATCGGTTCGAAATCAAGAGTTTTAAGCTCGATTGATTGTGCACAATTGATATGCCTTGTCCATTTTGGCTTGAAATTTGGCAGAATGGTGTCTGATTGAGCATTTTTGAAAGGGTCAACATTTTCTGGTTTCATGGTAAACTTCCAGGTGAGGTGCGAGGGTTCAGCGATGCCATTGTGTGCAGGTAGACCTGATCAACGTGCGAGGAAAACGCATACATATTTCACTCCTATAGAAGGCATGTTTGTGAAAAAACAGCTTAATTGTGGTTTTGCTAATGTTCTGCTATATATGGGCCCGCTCTGGGGGCGACACGGAATTGCTGACCCAGCTGGGGAATGTGACGCCTCGGCTAGATATATGTCAACACCTGGGGACATGCAGACCTGTGCAGAGGTGCGGAGGTAATGGGCTGGGCTAGCTAACCATTGTTCTGTCGATCGACCTTCGTCTACAGTTGCTCTCTTCCTGGACACTCCGATCAATCTTTCTTTTCTCTCTTCCTTCCATTATCCCGCGTTATTCCTTCGTGTTTTTATAAAGGAGCGTGGCGTTTTTTGATGTTTTCTGTGCTATTTTCATCAAAATTCTGACGAAAATTAGATGTTTGCCGTCGATTATGGCTGGACATTCGCGGATGCGTAGAGTATCCTAGTTGATGGAAAATAATTTATTAGCTTAATTCTATAGGAAAAAAACTACAACCGTCTTTTTACGTTGCAGTGGGTAGTGAAAAAAGAACGAAACTTCCGCGCATTGTGAATTCTATTTTTGTTGCGAATTTATGAAGGTATTGTTGAGTGATATCGGACGATCAGCAGTGGATTCTCGAGAAATTTTAAGAAAAACATAAATTTCTGAGAGAAAACGAGCTAGTCCTGGCGTACACTTGTAGATTCTCGATCAATTTCTACGTTTAACTCGTAAGCAGTGCCCCTTTTGATCATCGAATGGTGTATCAGTCTTTTTGAAGTCCGCACTGACGAGCCCATTTCTTACATTTTCGACTGTCTGCGGATTAGAGGGCGAAACAGCCCCCAGTTGTGTGTCTTCTTCGCACCCTGAGGGAGGAATTTGCGATCTTCATCCTGACCATTTTTAGCTTGGGTACTGTGCTTATCTGGGCCGAATTCCGGTGCGCAATTGCGTCTCGACACGCTTTGCGGCCGCACGCGCTTGAGTCAGTCGGGTTTCCAGCGCCAAAGCCGAATCGATGTGGCTTTTTTATGCAATTTTCTCCAATTTTTCTGAGTTTCCTGTTTCTAAAACCCACCTAGAGTCAGCAGATCGGCGGCTGTGGCGCTGGAAGCTCTTTTGACTCGGGAGCGTGCGGCCGCAAAGCGTTCCGAGACGCAATTGCGGACCGGAATTTGGCCCAGATAAGCACAGCTTATCATTCGAGCCACTTCACGTTTTCAACACTTTTCTACATAGCCAGGCGCTTTCTTAGACCCGTCTCCTCTTGTAACAAGACGAACCTTCATACTTCAACTTTATGTACAATTTTACTAGGCTAATTAATTTAACAGTGATGTCGTCCGTCAGCTTCTCAACCCATACTGGGTTTTCCGCCCTCTCTGTCCGATGGATCCTTGTTCGTATCGCTCTCATCGAAATTGTACGGGTCTGAAATTGCTGTAATCATGCTAATGTTAAGTGTAAGGACCTAACTCGTCCAGATTGATTGTTCGAATACGGTCGAACTGGCTAGTTTTGGCTTTCAACAATCATGTACACGCTTCGAAGATCTATTACCTTCGGAATCCCAACCACCTTACCGCTAGCTCCGCTGCTTCAATCGATCGGACATGCTGTGGTGTAACTCGTCCACTTTTTATCCATAACAAAACAACCCGTTAATTCTCCCTTACATCCAGTTTTCGTAGGTTTTTTGCTTGTTCCCTATACTAGCAGCTATAAACCTTCAATTTATGATCATTTGGCGTTTCTTGGCAAGTAGAGAGAAAGTCAAAAGGCTTTGCTACACGACTGACTCGGAAAGTCGGCAAAAGCTGACTACTTATCCGAGAGTTAATTGAAAAAGTTGACAATCTATTCGAAAAGTCCAATTTTCGAATAATTCGAAAACCGTATATTTGAAGAGTGCCGATTTTCGAATTTTTCGAGAAATCGATTATTTGAAAGTGCCCAATTTCGAATTACTTGAAAACTAGAATATTCAAAAATATCTGAAAACGCAAAAAAGCAGTATACACTACAAAAATCAAAGAATTTCAAGCTCACCTTTCCGTTTTTCCTGGATGGAGTTGCGGGCAACTTCTTCAGTGGTTTGCGGGATAGAAGCACTTCTGATTTGGTCGAAGTCTGAAATCGCTCTGTTCATACTTACTTTCTAATTTTTTCCCTATATTTTCTAGAAGTAATAACCTTTCTGTTGACTCGTTGAGGTCGCCAGTTGTTTTTTCAGAGATGCGTCTCTACGTAGTTCGTAGCTGTCTGAATACAACCGTCAATGCATTCTAAATTGTTACCTTTGATAACTGCAGAAAATACCTCTTCGGGGTGAATGTTTCCTCCGCTTCTTTGCATGAACGACCAGCTCAGAATCGGGCTCATCTGGTGAAGCGGATGGCGACGGACTGTCACCGTCACCATCGTCTTCACCAGATGAGATTTCATCTGGACGCTCGTTTTCCTCGAGTTGAATTTGCTCCAGCACTTCTGTTTCGGCAACTTTGAAACTGAAATCAGGAGCGAATTCCAGGTTTTTGAATACACCGAGGCAGTCTAATTCCTACTTCACTATTTTGACACTTTGACGAGCGGCCTGGATTTCCTCCTTGTTTTCTTTTGCTTCTCTCAACGCAAATACCAGCAGTTTGCGGTAGCCTCGTACGGCAGAGTCGACATGATCGTCATTGTAGTTACGGAGTTGTGTTTGTGCTTTGTGACCTAGATTGTTTTATACATGATCTACAGCTGAAGTAACGGAATTCTTAGCTACGCTACTTGATTAACCTGCTATCACAATGACGTCCCTGTCTGCGGGTTCAATACCTGTGCGATGTCGGCTTGTGTAGGCTTCGTACTGCACTTTAGCGGCGGCATGTCTGCCCTAAAGAGCAGGCAGTCGTTGTTATATTTGAGGTAGGTTTCCAGAAACCCACCGCGTTGCAACTGATCCTGTAGTCAGCACAGCCTATTTGCTTGAAGTACCTGCAGAGCAGGTTTGAAACGTTGTGTTTCTGAACGCCGGCACCGTTCCACAGCAGAAAAAAAGGTGCTCGCATGTCATGTACGCCCCCCATTTCGCGTTTCTCTACAGCTCGATTTACGACGCTAAATTGGTTTCTGTTATCTACCTAGTGACACCCAAAACACATGTGCCTACTGAGTGCGCAGTCTTCGATAGTGTTCGAGTAGCTGTTGCGTCTCCTCGTCCAGAACAAAAATCCCTCCCTGGCAGGTGGTCTCCATGTTAATCTGACTTAGCTGTTTCGGGTTGGGGTAGGTGCCGACCTGAAAACTCCTGTAGTTTTTCCAAATTTAGGTATCCCCGAGTTATCATGAGTTTTTCATCAATCGCCAACCCAGAACTTTTGCTGGAGCTGCGGTGCAGCGATGACCCTCATCGTTAAACCATTGATAGACCCCTCCTCAGCGAGACATCCATTTTCCATCTTGTAGACAATCTCATTACGGGCTCCATTCCGGAAGATGATTCGAGTCATCAAAACACTGTAACTTTTCCGTTTTATTTCAGTTGTAGGCTGAGTTGTGATAAGGCTTCATACCTCATGACGAAATAGTACTCAGAACACATCAATGTTTTTTTCTTCTCGAATCTTTCCATTACCTCCTGCACGGTGCGTGATAGTTTTGCGTGGTCGATGATGGCCCGAATGACGGAGTACTTTGCAAGTTCCTGAATTGTTGACATTTGTTCGTAGAATGAAAAATCCTATTGCATGATAGTGTACCGCTGGTTTTCTGGCAGATTGTGGCCGCGACATCCACGACTTTAGCTCACATTTCAGCATCTGAAGAAGTTTTCTAGCCTTCTCTAGTGACAGTTTGCAGATCCTGTGTCGCTCTGCGCCCGCGCCTGGAATGAGTACGTGGTAGTTGAGATCTTCAACAGGTCTTCATCGCTCCATACCTGATCCCATGTGGAAACTCACAAATGAGTAGAATGATATTAGTGCTTTCACAAATGACAGTCTTGTACCGACTGGGACTCGATGTAGAAGCACTGCGAAGAATGGCTCGAGTACGTCGCCAGAAAATATGGCGTCATCGATGGTCACAGTCTCGCCGAGTCTGAATCAACTGCTGTACTGAATCCATCAAGTGCCAGTCCTTTGAAGATCACAGCTCACCGTCTTCTTGCGCGCATCGCGCATAACATGAAGCGCTCGACATACCCGCCGTAAACTTCGCGTCCTCGCAAAACGTCAGCGTCCGACGGGTAGGAACAGTGCGGGTTTCGCTGTAATCCCGAATTCAAAAAGCGACTAGAAATATATGACGGATTGTGGAGCCAAACTCACAACTTCAACACGGAGATGTTGGACAAATTCCGCCAAAATTGGGTGAGATTCCCGATCAAGCTTTGCATAGAAGTGCAGCTCTTTGTCCGCATGACCTTTCCAAGCTGAACATAATTTGCATAGGTAGGTGAACATACGACGCCACACACCTTTCCAGTACACTCACAGCTTTCCCGAAGTCCTCCCCTAGGGAGCGAGTAGTCCTGGATTGTGTACTCCGGAAACGTTTCATCATAGTACCACGCATACAGCAGATTTGCGGTGGGAGGGCGTGTGAACCACCTATGAATTTCTGCTCCGCCTAGATTACGATGATGATCCGTTTGAACAAAACTGGGTCATACTCACTCCCCTACCTTTGTAAAGAGTGTCTCCCTCTATATAATACTGCAGACTTCGATCAATCTGCGGAGCCTGGTAAGTAGTGACTAAAAGGCGGTCTTCTACGAACTCCTAAACAATTCAAATCTGTGCGCCTTGGTTTGGGTGGTTTTTGTGATTGGAGTACCTGCACACTTCTCGATGAGGGTCCTGGTTGCATCGGCATTGTCTGCAATGCCGGTTGAATTGAAGTGTCCGAGATGCTACTGGCGTGTGTCCGTTCTGGGCGCTTATAACGCTGGAATGTGTCATTTCGTGGCATAGGCGACACATTTACCCAAATGAGCAGTAATTAAGCTACCCTGTGAATTGGTATTTCCGGGATTTGGGTCAGCACTGATTCGTACACTTCCCATTCTTGCTCCGTGCTCGGTTTCGGGTAGAGAAAACAGTCGAATTTGGCCTTTTTCATCCGCTCAGTTATTCCTCGACTGACCTGATCGGCCACCTAAACAACGAATCTCATCCCGATCGCTATATGACAGGTAGACATTTTTCATTCCCATACCGCAATATCTGTTGGAGTCTCCAGCTTTCCAGCGTGTTTTCTTTTGATGTGTTCCCGTAGACGAAAGCGGTCGTGTCGACCACATATTATGCAGAAATTGTACCCTTTGTGCGCAATATCGGGATTGTAGACTTCTGAAAACGGTTCGCAGAATTCGCCTGTTGCTCCGCAGAACATTCCAAACTTGGAAGACACCCCACCTTCCGTGAGTTGAAACGGTAGCTCTGCTATCAGTTTCTGTTCTATCCAGAGGGGCACTTTCTCCTTTGCAATAGCTGCAATCTCCTTTGCACTCAGGTTGCATGGCACCATGTGAGCATCTCCTTCGAGAGTTTTCGTGACATCAGCGTTCTTTGCAATACCAGTATCCACAGATTCCACAGGATCAACATACTCTTGCGCAGGCGACGACATTGTGCCTCTGGAAAGGCCAGATTGGTAGAGGGGGTCTCTGTGTATACACCGTCGAAGATTCTGGATATGACTGGATTCTTATTCGGCACATCGTTTTCCCAGGTCTTGACAATTATGGATCAGTGCTTCTTTACGGTATTGATTTTTATTATTGCTTTGTTTTATTGTTAGTTGGCTCATTGCTACTCGCTTCCTGATATTTGTTTTCTCCTTTCAATTTGCTGTTATTTCATTAGGTTTTGCTTCTTTTCTGAGCTTCATTTTATTCTGCTTGAAATTACTGTCGAAGCTCAAAATGAATTTGATGACACATATACAATGAAAGAATCAAAGATTTTTCAAGGAATACCATAAGATAATTGATGACCTAAGCACAAATAACAGAATTTCGCACAAAATAAGATGAATAAGAAGTCTGGAAAAAGATGAGCATTATTTAATTACTGTGCTTATCTGGGCCAAATTCCGGTCCGCATTTGCGTCTCGACACGCTTCGCGGCCGCACGCGCTCGAGTCAGTCGGGTTCCCAGCGCCAAAGCCGACTCGATGTGGCTTTTTATACAATTTTCTTCAATTTTTCTTAGTTTCCAGCTTCCAAAACCCACCTAGAGTCAGCAGATCGGCGGCGCTGGAAGCTCTTCTGACTCGGGCGCGTGCGGCCGCAAAGCGTGTCGAGACGCAATTGCGGACCGGAATTTGGCCCAGATAAGCACAGTATCTATATTTTATTGATTTTCGCCGGTTCTCATAGCTGACCAGGCGAGATGATGCGGCATTCGTCTTTTTCTCGTCTATTTTCACAAAATGTGAGACGAGACGAAGAGGTAACTACATAGAAAAAGAGGAACAAAATGAGGAAGAAGAGTAGAAAAGGGAGGCCTAAGAGGCAGAAGACGATGATAATGAAGACAAGAGAGAGAGAGAGAAAGAGAGCGAGAGAGAAGAGTAGAAAAGGGAGGCCTAAGAGGCAGAAGACGATGATAATGAAGATAAGACAGAGAGAGAGAGAGCGAGTGTAAGACAGAGAGAGAGCGAGAGAGAGAGAGAGAGAAAAAGACAGAGAGAGGAGAGAAAGAGAGAGAGAGAGAGGAGAGAGAGAGATAGAGAGAGAAGAAGAGAGAGAAGAGAAGAAAGAGGGAGAGAAGACAGAGAGGAGAGAGAGAGAGAGAAGAGAAGAAAGAGGGAGAGAAGACAGAGAGGAGAGAGAGGGGGAGAGAGAGAAGAGAAGAAAGGGGAGAGAAGACAGAGAGGAGAGAGAGAGAAAGACCGAGAGAAGAGAGAGAGAGGGAGAGAGAAAGAAGACAGAGAGGGGAGAGATGAGAGAGAGAGAAGAAAGAAAGAGAAGACAGAGAGGAGAGAGAAGACAGAGGGGCGAGAGATAGAGAGAGAGAAGAGAGAGAAGAGCGAGATAAATAGAGAGAGAGGGAGGAAGAGAGAGAGAGGAAGGGAGGAAGAGAGAGAGAGAGAGAGAGAGAGAGAGAGAGAGAGAGAGAGAGAAGGAAAAGGAAAGCGCGGCACAGTAAACAGAGAAGTGATTGACCAATGAAAAGAGTAGGAGTAGGAAGAGGCTGAAAACGGGAGGAAGAAGAAAGGTAGCAATTTTGCTTCCACTGATAGATGATGGCCCTTTGTTTTGAATCTTGATAGCTACATATTTATCATATGTTTATAATATGTATGAAAAAATTTTAATATTTAAATCACGTAGATAATGAATAATGCAATGCATAGACACGAAAGGAGAATCGAAATGAAAAAAAAACACGATAAAACATTGTTCAGGTTCGAATAATGCAATAAAAACGAGCACGACTGAAAAAAATGAGAAAAAAAACTTTTCCCAAGAAATTGAACTGCTCAATATTTTGGACATCACAGTTGTACATGGAAAATTGCTCATTCATGAAGGAAAGTATGAAGAATCAAAAGAATGTGAACATCAAAACGAAAACTACTAGAAACGTTTCGTATTAGGAGATTTCATTTATTCTTTTGAGTTTTTTCCTGTAGAAGTCGACCCATTTGAAAGAAAATCTATGCATAAATGTTTAGAGGCTAACTGGATTCTACGATTGCCATGTTCGCTTCACAGTAATCTGTAGCTCGACACAGGTTACAGAAAACAAACCGTTGAGCAATTGCTGTTGACCATCTTGCTCTGCTGGGGATGCTTCAGATGTTCAGACAAAAATTTCCAAAAATTAATTGGAACAAAAAATAGTTTCAATTATTCAGGAAGTTGCTATAAAAAATGAAACTCTATTTTCCTCCTGAAGGGCCCATAACAGTTCATAAACACATCCCTCTCACTGAATGAGCTAAGTGCGCGTAGCCAGTCATTCATCAAGTAAACGAAAATGATTTAACAAGGAGATGGGAGAAGATTCAATTAAGCACAAACTTGTGAAATCAACGTTCTCATAAAGCGACCGTATATGTGGACCCGATATTTTGAAAACCGTCAACATTTTTCAAAACTACGCTTGTGAAATTGAAGTTTATGATATTTCATGAACTCCTGAATTTCTGCGCCATCCCCGAGATGTTTGGATTTCCTGCGAGAAAAATTGAAGAAATCGAATTTTTAGTTTTCGTAAAAATAAAAGAATTTCTACGATTTCCTCATTTTCAAATTACTCTGGTACTTCCCTTTTGAGCATTCAAGAGTATCGATTCATTCTGAAACCGCCTGTGGTGTAGACTCAAAGAGTGTATTTTCACTATCTTACTTTTCGAAATTGCTAACGATTGCCAGAATATCGCAAGTTTCTGGATGCGCGTCCTTCTAGAAGACCTAACGATAACCCGAAGTTCCAAATTGGACTTTTCTCGGAAACTCGCGAGTTTCAAGAAATGGAATGAATGGGAGCAGGGAATCGCAGCGTTCTGGAAGGATCTCATGAAGAGGAATGGCTTGTGGGTGGTTCCCCAATTACTGCACTTTAGGTCCTGCCACCTGAAGTACGGTAACTGGGTCGCGTGAGTGTCATGGGAACCCCAACTTAGTAAACACCCACACCGATTCCGTGACTGGAATTCGAATACAGGCCGTGTTGAAGGGATGGGGTGTGGGGTGAGCTGAGGAAGATGAAGATGGGATCAAGAGGTAATGAAGGCATAAATGGGAAATATAATCACTGCCAACTCGGAATTCTAATTATCTGATAACGCACACGCTATTGTTCGCAACATTTCATGATAGAGGCTGTCTGTCATCAGCCTGGGGCTATAGCTGCGCATATCTTATCACCAAAAGGCTGCCCGCACTGGGAGATCATATTCTTATCGCTGCGACCATGTGAATCGAATTAGTTGCAATAAGCAGTGTAAGTAACAACTCTGAGAGTTTTGGCCGCGAAATAGCCTGTAAATAGCCCACCAGGCTCCGCAGCGGCTCCTGATGGGCTATTTCCCGGCTATTCCGCGGCTATTTCTCGGCTTCTCACGGAAAGGATCAGAAGTAGCCGAGATATAACCGAGAAATATTCGAAAGTAAACAAAATTAACCAAGACGCAACCGTCGCCGGCTCGCCGAGTCAACATCTGGGGCCGCCAGCGGTTTGGCGGGGCCTCCAGAGGTTGAAAGAAGCCCACGTACCTCAAACTTGGGTAATTAAACCTACGGAGGTGCTGACATGTGAACTATGTCTCTGGAATGCTCCGTATATCTGCTTGGAGGGCATTATTTCTCGGCTATTTCGCGGCGAGCATTATTTAGCGGCTATTTTGCGACGAGCATTATTTAGCGGCTATTTCGCGGCGAGCATTATTTGGCGGCTATTTAGCGGCTATTACGCGGCAAGCAGACATTTTGCGGCTATTTCGCGGCTATTTCTCGGCTATTTCCCGGCCAAAACTCTCAGAGAAATCAGGGGCCTTATCATCATTTCAGATCCAAGAGTTGCTCTTATATAATTTCAGTTTTCGCATCTTCACATGTAAGGCATGCGATGAAGCAAATATGTATGTGTTTAGTTGAAAACCCTTATCGACGTAGTCGGAGTTTGTATGTTGAGAATTTTCTACACGAAATTTGTATGATTATTTGGACGAAATGTGGTTGAAAAATTATTTCAGCCGCTGGAATTAGTAACGTAATCCTTTTCCTTTTTCGGAACAATTCTCTTCTGTTTTTACACTTGTGTCCACTTTTTCGTACTGTCTCCTCTTTGTCATGAGGTTTGCCGCTTTCCCCCTTCCATCCCTCCTTATTTCCTCGATTTTCATAGGTAAGGAGTTGTCGCCGACGCCGCTACAGCGGAACTGTTGAACGAGAAATCTGTTGCGTTTCGAAATCAAAATGAAGCAGGAAGTTTATGCGGGAACCATACCCGTCGCGATGTGCAACGCGTGAAGCTCAGCAATATCGATCGCGCGCAGCGACATTCAATTTGAACAAAAATCAATGTCACCATAACATAAAACTTTGTTTTCGACTCTGTCTAATGCTTAAGTTTCCTATGATTGAGCAGTTCACATGTCATTTTCTTGGAACGACTCGAAAGAAAGAACAGGTTTATTTATATTCTCACTTGAAAAAGTGTGAATAACTAGATTTTTCGAACACAGTCTTTTGAAAATTACCGAGTTAATGAATGAATTAGAAGAAGCTCTGATTTTTTTCTCAAACAAGTGGATAAATCAAATCGAAAAACTGCCTTCAAATAAAAAAACTCTGATTCGAATAAATATTTGGAAGATGTCGAGAAATAGTCGAATTCTCGATTAACTTTCGAAAACTTTATGAATGCTCGAGAAATTCTTTTAAGTCGCTTAATATTTGGTTGTTTATCCGAATGGTGGCCGAATGTTTGAAAAATCGAATACCTCCATAGTTTTCCAAATGAAACGAATATTCGCGAAGCGCAATAGTTTTAATCCCCGATCGGATCGAATATACGAACATTCGATTATTGAAGGCATTCGAATGTTATTGGATACTCGGTGATGAGAATCCTTCGACTCCTCGGATTGTCATAATCAATTTCCACTGCATAGAAAGCAGGTTTGGTTCAACAAAAATTGACTTCTACCAATAAGTACTATCACTTGATTCGATCAATATTGCTGATTTTCACACATCGCACGTCTCGGCAAGTATGGGGCCGACCTAGGGAAAATTGACGTTCGGCTTAGATAACGCTCGAAAATCAGGTGAAAAATGTGCTCCTATATTTGCCTCATGGAAAAATACCATTACATGGTTTCTTCGGTACATGTGGCACTTTTTATTCGTTCTCGGTTGCGGGCTGTTGTGTTGCAGGCTATAACATTCTACTCATATTAATTTCTTCCATTTCGCGTCGTACCACCATCAGTTCGTGACATTAAGTACTCCTGTCTTCGCCTTATTATGCTTTGTCTATGAAATTTTCAACTGAGAGGAGAAATTCTCGTTCACATGAATAATGCGTATACAATCCACGTACGATCTCTTTGAATCGCACTGGTCTACACGCAGGGCAACCACTCAAAATTATTTATTAGCAATGAAGAGAAAATATCCGCACATGGTATTGCGGGAAAGTCTTCAATTAGGACCGAGAGTCGTCCACATCCACTGTCCACATCTGAATTAATTCAATCACATTCACTCATAGGAGACTTATTGCAGAAGAAAACCTTCTTTGATGTTCCCTGTTCGTCGAATCCAATTTTAGTGCTAGTCTGGTAACATATGGCCCGATATCCTGTTGATAAGCATATTTTACAGCACAGAGGACCTAAACGGGAACTTTCGTTAAGATACAGGCAGATACATGATCTTCTTGTAATCGTTGTGGTATTTGTAGAATTTTCGATTTAGATTATTACCGGCGCGGCTCCGTTTCGTGGTAATCGACTTTTAGTATAGATATGCGTGTGTAGTCAATCAAGCTGGCACTTTTGCACGAAAGCGCGCTTTTGCGCTCCACGCAATTACCCGTTTTTCACTTTTGGGTATGCATTTCCGTGTTTCTGCACGCAGCTCTGCCCTAGTGCACTGTAGCGCGCAACTGCGTGCCACAGCGCGCAAATACTCACTTTTCACGAAATATCACTTTTGGGTATGCATCTGCGTGTCTCTCCACGCAGCTCTGCCTTGTGCACTGTTGCGCACAACTGCGTGCCACAGCGCGCAAATACTCACTTTTCACGAAATATCACTTTTGGGTATGCATCTGCGTGTCTCTCCACGCAGCTCTGCCTTGTGCACTGTTGCGCACAACTGCGTGCCACAGCGCGCAAATACTCACTTTTCACGAAATATCACTTTTGGGTATGCATCTGCGTGTTTCTGTACGCATTTCTGCCCTAGTGCACTGTAGCGCGCAACTGCGTGCCACAGCGCGCAAATACTCACTTTTCACGAAATATCACTTTTGGGTATGCATCTGCGTGTCTCTCCACGCAGCTCTGCCTTGTGCACTGTAGCGCTCAACTGCGTGCCACAGCGCGCAAATACTCACTTTTCACGAAATATCACTTTTGGGTATGCATCTGCGTGTTTCTCCACGCAGTGCACTACTACTTCTACTTTTTTTCATTTCTAGACACTTTTTTCCTTATCAGTTCTGATTCATGTAGCTGTTTCGACGTGCTCATGGCAGAGCTTCCTGCCCTCGAAATTTGAGCCTCCTAGTTTCAAGGACTCGTGAGTTACAGCTCAATGAAGCTTAAAAGTTAGCAACTCTTCGATTTCGTGGTCCCTAGAATAACAAACACTGAAGAAGGGTAGCCCAACCTGCATCAGAATTAACTGGCGAGGTTATACCTTGATTACGGTTCAAAAAAGAAGACTAATTAATTTGCTTTCCCATTGTTATGGCGCTTTTTCGTGAAATTAGGGGGTGCCGAAAGCTCAAAGTTGCAAATTTCAATTTTTTCAATGAAAATCGAAGAAGTAGCTAAACCAAGTGAACTTTCCATGATCAGCTCAACGAGTCAAATCGAATCATGCCAATGACGTCATTGATCTGCTAGGTTTGGAAATTGACTTGCTCAACATTGGGTAATTAAACCGACGACGTTGTTGACTCTCAAGTCATGCCTGGAAAGTGCGTCGTATCCTTTTTTGGTAACACGGTTGACATACGATGCGCCATGGATCAAATACCGTGACAGACTGACAGATCCCCTTTATATAAATAATATATAGTAAAGATGGCGCTTTGTGCGCGCGAAATGGCCGCAAATCGCCGTTTTTGATGACGGACCGGGGGCCTGCGGCCCCCCCCCCTTCCCGGCGTCTAAAGCTGCGCCCCCCCTCTGTGATCGTCACACCGTAGGCCTGAGCCTGATCTTTATCTTGGAGATGGTCACACTCTGATGACAATGTTATTTCTGAAATTATCCGAGACCCCTACGAACGGAGATGAGGCTCCTCGAAAATGTCTCCGCATTTTGGAGGGCGAAAATTCTGCGGGTGGACAGAGTTGTCTTCGAGGTCTGTATTTCTTCTTGACTCGCAATCGCTGTTTGAGAGCAAAACAGGATTGAGGGAGATAGTTCAGGAAAAAGGGAAAGTGTGGAGAACGATGCAGAGCTCGGTTGAAAAATCATCCATTCTTCTAGCCGCTATTGAGATCGACAATCAGAGAATTAGGCTGAGCCTGTGGTGGTGGCAGGAGGGGGGTCGGGCCCGCTGCTATGGTCGCGCACTTTATATCTCGCTTATTTGGAAGAATGGAGATCTCTGAATTTGGCACGTAAGTTATACAGCAGTGGGTCTTCTTACACAGTTACTCGGAAAATCTCAAAAATTCGCACCTCTGAGGGTGTACTGGGTACTTCCTAAGCAAGTCTCTACCAAGAATACAGGCGTAGGAATAACTACAGAAAGAATGAATTCTCTTCGCTGGTATTCCCATTTTTGTATTAATTCATTTTTTCTCTTAAACCTGCATGTATCGATGATAATGACTTTTTGTGTATTGATAATGTGTGGTGAGGGGGAAAAGATATTGTTTTCCACTGTTTCTCTTCAAAATTCAGAGAGAATACAACTCTACCGTTGTTGATTATGGCTGCAACCTACAGTATGCTTGAGTGGGAACTCTGCCAATGCGTAGCTAGATGTCTCCGAGGGCGCGGCTCTGTAACGCCGCCCCATTCCATGCTTAGCGACTTACGGGTTTTAGCTACGATAGCTAAAACCCGCATCATTCTTGTGTCAAAATAACGGTACAAGGGTGCAAATTCTACGCGTATTCTACGTGTAGAAAGCGAAGGCTGTAGGAATTCGATACATTGATCTCTCTGGAGTCGCTAAACCCGTACATTCTCGCTATAATTTCTTGTAGCGAGAATCTACGGATTTCGCGACAGCCCGTGTTGAAATGCAATCTTAAACTCCGCGCTGGCTACTGCGGAACGCAGGGATGCTGTTCGAGCAAATGTTGGAACAGTCAATCCACGGATAGCTTGGACACTCTGTGGGTGGTCGTGGAGGGTGGACCCTCCCGTGTCGCTCTCTGGAAAAGCCCCTGCTAGGGATAATTTCTGGCCGGTGGTATGCTGTAGGCCGTGGGGATGAAAGGGCGATGCGGTCGATCGCAGCGGGGATCGTCTTTCTAGTACGGATCAAGATTGGGTGGGTCGATCGACCGAGTGCCGCAACGAGAATAAGCTTAGAATATGCGGGTGTTGTGGCGAGAATTTAAGTGGAATATGCGGGCGCTGTAGCTAAAATTTCACCAACTGAGGCTAAACTTTCCGTAATTTACGTAAATTCTCGTGCAGTCAAAATTAGACTAGATGCTCTCCGGAAACCCTGAGCATCTCTGGTTTCCGTGTGAGGCATCTAGCTACGTGTTGGCGGAGATATTTCGCCACCACTGATCCGGTGATATTCACTTGAAGGCAGTGCTGCTCACGATAATCTTCGATTTTGAGATTAATCAAGCTAAATCAATTCGTTTGGCCTCTGGGTGGAACGGAAATGACGAAGAAAATCCTCAAGAGAAAAGCACGACGCCCTAGAAACTCTACTCCTCACCCCACGCTTTTTACTCGCACACTGGAAACATGTTCGTTGTGACCATGAAATCTTTTTGTGGACCCGTCCCATGCCATTTCTACTCTCTACTGCTCCGTTCCTTTTTCCTTCCAGGAACCTAGTACTAATACTGTTTTGCCTAAAATATTCTTTTCTTCTTCTGTTTTTGATTAGCCCCATTTTTTACCGGCGACAACCACCGTGAACGATGTTCATCCAATCGGACAACTGAGTCCAGGTCCGGAGACTAATGTCACTGAAATACAGGCATCTCAGAGGCATTTCTGCCGTCTCCTCGTGATTTTAGTAACAATTGGTGGCCATCGTATTGTTTTGTGTGGAAAACTCGGAAACGAAAAAATCATCGTGAACACTGCCTTTTTAAAAACAAGTTTCTTTGAATGCGATCCGCTGAAGCATATCAGCGCATACCCAGAGATGGGTAGGTAGAAAACCTGTGGCATGGATGCGGAAGCATCCTCTTCGTTGAACTTTTATCTGAACGTGAATGTTCTCTGAACCACCACGTATGACATGGTTTTTGCCAGTGATTCTGAATCTGATAATGCATAGTGCACTGCCATGGGATCTTTGAAGGAGGGACGGAATCTTTACTTTTTAGGGGTGGCTCTATAATTTTGAAAGGATTTTTCGGTGCAAAAACTAGTTGGGGGGGGCATCCCAGAATTCAAGTGGGAGAAACGAATACTTCTGCTCTCAGAAATCGATTTAGATTTCATGGAATTTCTGGGAAATATGAGTTTTAATCGTTATCACATATCTAATAACGAAAGAAATTTTCATTTTCTATGGATGAATCCTTTCATTTTTATTGGCAAATCTTGAGTGCCCCCCAACTAGCTTTTGCACCGGATTTCACTGTATTCGTTATCTCTTATAGTCTTTATATATAAAGAATGCCACATCTGCAGAAGATGAACGGTTTCTTTTCACTCTCATTGTATACAAGGGGTCAGCTCGATGGGATGAGCGAAGTCCTGAAAAGGGGCTCGTGAGGTATTCCTCATAAAGGCACCTGTTCGCGATGAACTTCATCCTCGAATTTTTCATGCGTACAAACGCTTCTCGTGGCTCTCAGAAGCAAGAACAGCGTCGGAAAAACGGGACGAAAAGCTACCCAGGAGCCGCAAAACGGCTTAGAAAAGTGGAGCAAACCCCGCCGCTGTGGGCAAGTCCGGCCCCTTTCCGCCCCTCGACGTGGAAACAAAGGAAACACTCGAAATTGTGAGTTGGAGCAATGGTTTCCGATCAAAAGCCCCGTTCTTCCCTCTTCATTTCTCAACTTCTCTCTTTACTTCCAGGTCAGTTCGCATACATTGGGCTCTGCAAAAGACGGAAGTTACAAAGCCTCGGTTAACAACTCGTCCACCATTTTCCCTCTAGACTCCCAATTTTTGAGGGATCATAACTCCATTCCCAGAAGGTCTCGTATGATATCCTAGAAGCATCGTTGGAATCGAGACCATTTGACCGGTTTCAAGATAGGCAAAAAAACAGAAAAGCGATTTTCATCGCGAACAGTGCCTTTAACTGGAAAATTTAGCCAGCATTCCTCTACTTGAGCCAAATGATGCATGTGAGCCGTGTATTATATCTCTGGGTACGAGGGCTCATCCTAGTATGGGATTTCCAATTTTCTGAGCAAAGCAGAAAAATGCCGAATAGGTCCAGGACAAGATAAGCATGGTTTTGAAAGTCGCCACTCAAAAAATGGCTGTATCGTTTTTAAATGGAGGCCAGTGGTATTTATTTATTTATTATACGTCGTTTTCTTTATTATTTATTATATGGTATGCATTTTTGATTTTTGCGGCTTTTCCGGTTTCACAACCCTTTTGCACAACCTCCTTATGTGCAGGGATTCACATTCAGCTAATGTGAAATTTCTCTGAAAAATGCAGATTTCTGGCAAAAGTAATGATTCTTGCAATCTCTTATTCTGGAATCGGAAGCCAAAGAAGGAGAATTTCAAAAAGCTGACATTCTCATTGTTTTGCGAGATAGGTAATGGCACCCACCAAAGAACTTTTTTGGGGGTGTTCCAGATAATTTTCTTTTTCAAATTCTGATTAGAAACGTTCGACCCTGACTTATTTAGGGCGCTGAACGCTAATCTGGTAACCGTCGCATTTGAAAAAATAATTTGTCAAGCTGGACTTGGAGTGCCTTTCTCCGGTCGAGCGGGACCACGCCTTCCGGGACACGTTATAGCAGTAGATAGGGCTGCGACATCTGTTGAGTGCCGCAGTGCGACACAGAATGACCGAAGTCGCAACCAGGGCTGGGCACGCGTCCCGGTTAACCTTAGGCCTCTTTCTGAGTTCGATTGCTCTTCGCGACGGCGACCGAATGAAAACACTGTGTATCGATCTGGTGGTGTCGTACGCGATCTGGTCGCCGGCCTTTCAGACAAGATCGCGGGAAGAATCGTCAACAATCGCGCCGATTGGGCGTCTTGAGATGGTCAGATCGCGGATCGCCATGCAGTGCACGGTGCGCAACGACTGACCAGTTTACGCGGCGAGCGCTTCATATAATGTCCTCGTTCAAATGCCTCTTTTTCAACGTTGATTCAGGTAAAATCAGTATAAGTAGGCAAAAACAATGATAATACAAGACAATTATTATCATGAAATGATCATTATCATTAAAAAAATCTACGATACACTTGAGGGTGACAATCGCTCCGCCAGCGAAGCGGCGGGAGAGGCAAAGGTTTGGTTTAGGGTCGGGACTTTGTGATCACTTAGATTTTGGTAAAGTAGTTAGCATACAAACCTGTAAAACAAAATTTCTAGAGATTTCCATCTGGATAGTAAGTGAGAGAGTCCAGAAGACACCCGCTGACAAAATTTGATGCCAAATCGATTCAAAATAACAAAGTTAGATCGGCGGAAGCTCAGCTGAGAAAATTCGTGTTGTAAGCGCCTGCACGCGTCTCACGTTCCTCTCGTTCTGTTTCCTCGTTCCTCGTTCCTGGCATCACGCACCCTTCAGTAGTAGGCACTGCGATCAGTTGGGTGTAAGGCAGGTAAGTTGGATATAAATAATCTCACACGTTCGACTCCACGTTCAAACCTCTATAGAACCTCGGCATCAGAATATTGGTGAATAGTTTGACTGTAGCAGAGCAACAAGGTGGTATGGTTTTATTGAATAGACTAACGTTTCGGCGGTTTCGCCCTCTTCGGAGGTCTGAAAAAGGTCGAATCTATGTGTAAAATTACTCGGCCAAACGTAGTTTTTTACCCTACAGAAATTCAAGACAAAATTTTCCAAACAAATGGCTGGGATGCTTGAAGTTGAGTGACATACCTTTTCAAAGTCCGTGGAACATCAGGTGATTCGGTAGATAGACGACGGGCACCGAGATATCAGGAAGGCAGTACCCCAAATCAGAAGGCTAATCTGATGTAGGGCTGTAGTTCCTGCAAGAGTATTTATACCTTTCGTCCTTCCTGCTGATCTGAGATCCTCGCATTGATCCAGAATGCCTCCCCGCTTTTCGCGCACTTAGCCAGCCTCCTGCGCTACTATCTCCACTCTCACCTGCACCTTCTTCTCCGTCATGTGGCAATCACCTTAGGTAATCAGCGCGGTACTAATTCGTGCCTTATCCTTCCCATCCAAGTGCCTTTTGATACGCACATGCAGAGGCGGGGCTGTTTCACCGAGATATTCCTGGCCACAGCTCTGACATGAGATCTGATAAATAACCCCAGAAGCAATACAGTCACCATTTCCTGCCCGATGGGCAAAATGACGCACTGTGGCGTGACACATGCGCGATCATATTGACGATTCCGTACTAATTGCCGTTTGAATATTAAAGGGCGGATGACCAATATAGATACAGTATTTTCCAATCCTACTCCTTCGTAAGCATTTACTGACAGCGCGGCTCACATCGTCTGGGATATGAAGATGGCACTATGAAAGCAGCTCTTGTCGCCTTGTAGTATATTATGACTTCGCTGACATTCGTAGGTGTTCCGCGACCTTCATGACTAGTGTGTATCCATAGCCATTAAGAGTAGCTGATTGACAAGCTAGGCTGTTTCATCGCTTCACGCTCTTCCTCTCCAGAACACACATTTACTAGCGGTGCGAAATATGCCTCTGACAACCAGCGTAAGCCTTTGGTCTGAGTGACAAGGGCGATACCGCCAGGGTGAACCAGAATATTCTTGTTCGAAGGTTTGCGGTACCAATATCTTACTTGCCACGCCTACAGCAACCTGAACCTGAATATTCGTAAAGGGTAACCTGTTTTCCTGATTGTTTTTCCCTGCAAAGCCTTATGTGAGGGGACTGACTGTTCATGAAAGTGAAACATATACAACCATCTCTTCTTGCGTAGAGCAAATTACGACAGCCGTCCATGCAGCGCCCGTAAAACAAGGGTGGAAATTCGAGCACAGGTGCTTGATTTCCTGGGATATGAAGGCAAAGCAAAGCGTTGGTGCCAGCCTCTGTCTTCTATCGTTAGCCCCTTCAGCTGCTAAAAGTATTTACCTGCCCATTTGAAAACATTACAAACGAGACACTCCTTCAAAAGAACGACAGGCTGCGTACCGAGAAACCGTGCATATTTATGTTGCTTTGATGTTCATTTAGAAGCTCTAAAACTGCTTCTATAGCCGCGTCACACTTACGTTGGTGTAAAGCGCTGAAACATCAAAGGATTCGATAACACAGTTGGTGAGTTGCGCATGCCGGAAATGTTCTAGAAGGCTTGCGTGTTGGGCGCGCGCTGAATGGAAGAAGCTGTGTGAGCACTGCGCTGATACAAACCAAGCTGATTCGGTCCGTGGGACACTCCACGCAGCCAATAATGGGCCGGACTCCACTGCGGTAGGATCAATTTGTGTGAGGTCCTCCGTAGCCCCGAATTTATGGGTTTTGATAAGGCATAATACAAGGGTAGGAGCCTCGACGGCGGTGATTATCGTCTGAGCTTCAGCCCAGCCGATTTCGCTTCCACAATCCAGGACCCGTTGAGCTTGCGGTGTTGCGACTTTAACTCTTTCTCAGAAGATATCCGGTAGACTGACGTCCGAGAGGTGGATCTCGGTTATCGCCGCGTCCATAATGTGGGAATCACCACAAACTCTCCTCCTTTGTCACTTACGGAAAGCCGTACGGTATTGGCAGCCATAAGCTCGCGTACTTCTTTTAGGTCCAAAATTTGTGAGTGATTCAGGTTTTTAGAATTTTCCTGCCGGAAATCGCTTGAGAACCCTGAATATTTCGTCCGCAGAAGAGGCGGAATTTTATGTCGGCACGTGGTACGGTTCCTGTTGCTTGAAATACGTTGGGGGAAACGGATGGTGGTGGAAATGCCTGAATCTGCCCCTGCGCTTGCTGGCCCACATTCTATTCTAGCCCTATAACGAAGTCGATCCTGAAGTTCATGGAGAGACCGTGCAGATGACCTTGCGTAATACATGAGTAGAAATGCGTTGAGACGGTTAGAAACTTGGAATTAAGATGTAAAACTGCGAGTGCGTTTTCGAACAAGAATATTCCTGGTTCACTGGCGGTCCGCGCATCCCACTCAGACAAAACTTGCGGGTTGTCAGAAACATGTTTCGCACCGGGCTGTAAATGTGTGTGTGTTCTGAGAGAGGAAGAGCGCGAAGCGTCAAAAAAGCCTAGCTTGTCAAATAGCTACCTTTAATGGCTATGGACTACACGCGCGCAGGTCGCGAACGCACTATGAATGTCAGCGAAGCCATGCTATACTCACAAGGCGACAAAGTTCCTTTCATAATGCCATTCATATCCGACGATGTGAGCTGCGCTGTCAGAAAATGCCTTCGAGGAGCGGGGATTGGAAAATACTGTATCTCCCGTGGTCATCCCGCCCAATAATTTAAAACGGCAATTAGTGCGGAATCGTCAATATGATCGCGCATGTGTCACGCCACAGTGCGTCATTTGCCCATCGGGCAGAAATGGTGACTGTATTGCTTCTGGGTTATTTATCAGATCACATGTCAGAGCTGTGGCCAGGAATATATCGGTGAAACAGCCCGCCGCCCTCTGCATGTGCGTATCAAAGAGCACTTGGATGGGAAGGATAAGGCGCTGAATTAGTACTGCGCTGGGTTGCCACAAAATTAATTGCCATGACGGGGAAGATTTTGAGGTGAGAGTGGAGATAGTAGCGCGGGAGGCCAAAACAAGTGCGCGAAAAGCGCTTGAGGCATTCTGGATCAATGCGGGAGGGATCCTGAAGATCAACCGGAAGGACGAAGGTATAAATATAACGCGGGAAACTACAGCCCTACATCAGATTAGCCATTCTTGATTTGGGGTACTGCCTTCTGATATCTCGGTACCCCGTCGTTCATCTACCGAATACCTGATGTTCCACGGACTTTGAAAAGGTATGTCACTCAGCTTCAAGCATCCGTAGCCATTTGTTTGGAAAATTTTGTCTTGAATTTCTGTAGGGTAAAAACTATGTTTGGCCGAGTAATTTTACATATAGATTCGACCTTTTTCTTTGACTCCGAAGAGGGCGAAACCGCTTTCGAAACGTTAGTCTATTAATAAAACCATACCACCTCGTGCCTGCTACAGTCAAACTATTCACCAATATTCTGATGCCGAGGTTCATAGAGAGTCGAACGTGGAGATTATTGAGCGATGTACCAGCACAGTTCCAACGACTCGTACAAGAAGCATTGTCTCTCCGACAGAAGATCGTCATGGTGAGGCAATCTGTCCACTTCTCCGCCGGTGCGTAACCAACAACGTCATTCCGAACTTCATCTCCCAAGAAGAGGCTGCGTGACGTATGCGGAAGACCGAAGAACGACCCGACAATATGCAAGATCGAGCTCCAGCTTCGTGATATCAAATGACGTGATAAGCAAAGATCATTTGTTTAGTTATGCTGAATAAGTGCAGTTCGAAAGAACGAAACTGTATAAAGTTTTTGGAGGGGCGTCTTGGGGGATATGATAGTGGAGGGGTCAAAGTCTATTTGTGATCGTATTCGGTCTAACGTCAGGCATCTCTACAAAAGAAATTCAACGGCATTATGGGTACAGCCAATGGCCGAGAAATCTGGGGTTCGGGAAGTGTTGTATTGGATCAAAGTCCAGTCCATCACAAGGCGTCAGTAGTGTACTGCCGTCATAGAAACTCAAGGGTTACCGTGTTAGGAAATACCACTCTTCCGGAAAATGCACTCGCAGTTTTACATCTTGGTCCAAGTTTTCAATGCCCCAATGCATTTCTACTCGCGTAATGCGCAAGGTCAACTGGCGGTCTCCATGAACCTCAGGATCGACTTCGTTATAGGGCTAGAATAGAATGTGGGACAGCAAGCGCAGGGCAGATTCGGGCATTTCCCACCACATCCCGTTTCCAACGTATTTCAAGCCAACAGGAACCAAATGCACGCGCCGACATAAAATTCCGCCCCTCTTGCCGACAGAACATTCAGGGTTCTCAAGCGGATTTCCCGGCAGGGAAAATTCTCAAAAACCTGAATCACTCACAAATTTCAGGCCTAAAAGAAGCGCGCGAGCTTGTATTTCCAATACCGCATGGCTTTCCAGGGTGACAAAGGAGGAGAGCTAGTGATTCCCCACGACATGGACGGCGGCGATAACCGAGATCCACCTCGGACACGTCAGTCTACCGGATATCTTCTGGAGAAAGAGTTAAAGTCGCAACACCGCAAGCTCAATACAGGTCCTGGATTGTGGAAGCGAAATCGGCTGGGCCAGTCCAGACGATAATCACACGCCTTAAAAATCGAGGTCTTTACTTGCCCCTGTATTGTACTCTCTGCTTATCAAAACCCATAACCTGGGGGCGTGATGACCTCACACAAATTGATCCTACCGCACCAAGGTCCGGCCCATTATTAGCTGGGTGTGGGTGGTCCCACGGACCGAATCGCTTGGTTTGTCAGCGCAGTGCTCACACAATCTCTTCCATTCATTCCGGCGCACTTACTCAACACGCAAGCCTTCCTAGAACATTTCCGGCATGCGCAACTCAGCAGCAATTGTGGTTATCGAATCCTTTGATGTTTCAGCGCTTTACACCAACGTAAGTAACGACGCGGCTATGGAAGCAGTTTTAGAGATTCTAAATGAACATCAAAGCAATATAAATATGCACGGTTGCTCGGTACGCAGCCTCGACGGTTCTTTTGAAGGAGTGTCTCGGTTGTAATGTTTTCAAATGGGCAGGTAAACACTTTGCTCAGCTGAGGGGGTTGGCAGATGGGGCAGAGGCTGGCACCAACGCTTGCCATCGCTTCTTCTATGTCCAAAATCGAAGCACCCAGCTCGAATTTTCACCCTCGTTTTACAGGCGCTACATAGACGACTGTCTCATAATTTGCTCTTACGCAAGAAGAGATGGCTATATGCTCACTCTCTCATGAACAGTCAGTCCCCTCACATAAAACTTACCTGGGAAAAACTGTCGGAAAGCTGGCTGCCCTTTCTGAATGTTCAGGTTCAACTAGCGGAAGGCAGGAAAATTACAAAATGGTACCGCAAACCTTCGAACAAGAATATTCTGGTTCACTGGCGGTCCGCGCATCCCACTCAGACAAAACTTGCGGTTGTCAGGAAACATGTTTCTGCACCGCTGTAAATGTAAATTCTGGAGAGGAAGAGCGTGAAGCGTCAAAAAGCCTAGCTTGTCAAATAGCTACTCTAATGGCTATGGACCACACGCGCGCAGGTCGCGGAACGCCTACGAATGTCA